>JAANSP010002372.1:0-12947 GCA_036850745.1 Homidia socia | reverse complement strand
CAATTATTGAATGAAATGGACCAATGACTAAGCTGTAAATGACCCTATTTATGATACATGAATGACAATAGCATGACAGCGACAGTATGCAATTGCAAAAACAGTTTATCTAGGTATTATATTTCTGACATTCATTATAAGAGATGAAACTCCTTTATGAAATCTTGAATATCTTGCATATTATTATTATTATTATTTATTTTGAGATGAGGAGAAGTGGGTGGGATAAGATGCTGGAATCGAGGTTTATTTATAAAGCACATAATAAAACTGAGAAGCAATAATCAATACACTCCCATAAAAAATGCAATAGTTAACAATAATTTTCTACAACAACGCGCAGGAGAATGCAGTGAAACTATGAACACAAACTAAAAGTAAAATGCTAAGTTGTCGATTTTTTTTTCTCTCTCTCTGTTGTAGTTCTGGGTTAGTTGGAACTTGGAACACAATGCTTCCGCTTCCATTTCACGCAGGCGCCATCTAAATTCTAAACGCAAACTTCAGAATTTCGATGTTAGCTCTTTGTCGTGAGCTCCTTGTTGAGAGCTTAGTGAGCTTACTGCTACTGCTACTGCTACACTCTATTGCATTGCATCCTACTATCCTTACCTACCTGCTGCATTCTACGCTAATTCCAGGAATTTCGTTACAAGCTGGAAGAAACTGCCGCTGCATCCTACTTGCTTCATCATACGCACATGCACATGTGATGATAAGCTATATAGGTAGGTAATTGAAAGGACAGAAGGAAAAATAAGGATATGCATTGTAGACATGTCGGGCGATACTACTATTGTCATTGATCAGCTCGAACTGGGTCAAGTTCAAGTATATTGTTTTAGTTGTGTTTTTTAGAAAGAATGATACATGGACAGTTTAGTTGACAATTTCGATTCTTGTATTAATACAGTATTTTTTTGACAGTAATTAAACTTTTCTAACGATTAATAACGCATTAATATTTATTAAATAGTGACTAGTGACTTGACCTTTTCTATTTCTCAATCGTGAGTAGATGGTAGAGTGACAACTGATTTAAGTTTTTGATACAGATTAGAGTCACTGTTGGACTAAAGCAGAAAACACTGAAAAGTGAATTAGTTGCAGTTGGTCGAATTGTTTGCTTGGTAACAAGTTTTAATTATTTTTTACATGTCATACATATCATATTTGATGTATGTGCGTATTGTTTCGTTTGCTTTTGCATGTTATGTATTACGCATACGCATTGTTGGGTTCTTCAGTTAAATGCGATATCATTTAATTTTTTTTTCTTTTTCAGTGAGTAAAAATAATTGTAGTCTTTCGGCGTAATAATGGATCGTCCTGCAATTCATGGTCGTGCCAGAGCCAGGGACAGAGCACGAAGTACCATGGATCCTGGTGAAGTGGGATCCCAATTGAAACCGCAGCGCAGCGCCATGTCTTGTATACTCACATGCTTGTGGAAAAAGGAACCAGGCGTCTTTTATGTGGCGCATGGAATGACGAGAACAAGATAAAGAAACTATTATACGCTCACAAGGCTAACATTGGCTGTAATAACAAGACTGGCAATCAATTGTTTACCACGCCAGAGCCATCAAGGAAGAATTTGACGTTTTTCAGGCAACTTTGGAGGATTCTTCATTTACAGTTACACTCAAATCCCTACGCAAGTAACTGGAAAGCGATCAGCGATCCAATTTTTATCCAGTTCTACTAGACGGTGGTGGTACGTCCAATCCAAAGGATGATGGACTACCAATTCCATGGGACGCCACTACTTTGATCCCAAACAATCAGCCCATTTCAAAACATGGAACTATGAGTTTTGGTTAGGCTTCCAAGTTCCAAAACTCCATCAGACAACAAGAAAAAGCCACATCATGTTGAATGTGTGGAGGACCAACTCTATCAACAGAGGCAGTATCCGGATGGTTGGCAAGAAGCTTTCAAGAGTGAAAATGTTGTAGTGATGGTTGTCGTCACTACTTGTTACTACTTACAACAATAGAGCATAAAATATCATGATTCATGAAGATAGATTTCGACTGCGGAGTAGTGCGGAGCACAATTTCCAGCAGCACCATTACTTTTAGAAAACTACTCGTAATCATGAAGAAGAAATAAATATGATTCCACTGGGGAAAATTATTTTCTCTTTATACGACTGCAATTTACTGTATTTACAAAAGGTTCCAAGTGTCAACTTACAGAGAGTCTTTTTATATTCGACTTTCTACAGACAGATGGATGTAACAAAAGAAAAGTTTTTCTACTGTTTCTGTATATAAAGCAAAACTTAACAAATTACATAAAAAATATTTAAAATTAATGACACTTGATAGGTTTTTAACTATTTACTGTTACTAAAATTTAATCAACTACTTATTGCAATTTTCTTTTTGCAATAACAATACAACTTGGCTAATTCATTACCCACACACCAACTCTGATTTCCATACAAATTGGTTCTCAATATCCGCCCTGATATCTTCCATTTCCGCTTCACCAGCAGCTTCATTTCATCGTGAACCACCAAAGCCTCAAAATGCGCTCCTCCCGGCTCTGTTTCAAAATTAAGCTGATATCCCTGCCAAGCTTCCATTTGTCCGAAGCTAATCTTCCCCGCGGCTAAAATTTTTGTCAGAGACAGCTCCGCACATTCCGCTGTAGAATTTGTCGAATTGATTATTTTGTTAATTGTCCTAACGGCAAACTTTGCTGCGGTCATAACTTGAGAATTTGTCGTTTCCACGGTGACAACGTGGTGGTTACAGGTGCAGTAGTTATAAGGAATTCCTGCCATTTTGCAAGTGCGTTCTGGAGAAATTGGAAGGAACAAACTGATGCCAGGCGGGTCTAAAGGTGGTGGTTTTAACGGGAACTCCATCTCCTTTTTCATCAATTCCTCTTCGCTTATACTTTCCTCCAAATTGATAACATCCAACAATGTTTGGTGTAGATCCCAAACGGTTACCAGCCTTTTTCTATTGATCTGCAGGTTTCTGTAGGCTCTGGAATATTTTTCTCGGAACCACTGCGGCATCACAAAGTACATTGCAGGCAGCCGGTCCTCCAACTGACCCTGATAATAACTTCTAATCGGACCCCATCTCGGGCCATGGTCTCCCAAAATTATTAGCATGGTATTGGTCAAGTAACCCTTGTCATGAAACCGCTTCAAAAACCCGTACAAATGCTCATCAGCCAGCACGCCCGCACTTAAAAAGTCATGCGTTAGCGAAGACGACCACGAAAATTGGAAGTAGTTTTGTCTCACAGCAGACATGACAAAACTCATCTTTTGCAAATAGTCCAGCATCACCTGGAACGCAAAACGAGGTCCGTAGCAAATTTTGGAAAATAGTAGCTTTTGGCTTGCAATGTGCTTATCCGCAGCAGAATTAAATGGTCGAAAATAATATTCCTGTTGGCTGTTTCAAAAAACCATTTTTCAAATAGTCAAAAGTTGCCAACCGCCTGTCATCCTCTGCAAACAATGTGTGATAACCTTGCTGAGCAAATTTTTCCCAGATGAAAGAACAACTGTCAAAGGTTTTATCCACCTCGCATGTTAAATTTGTGTTGGTCAACAGTGGTCCAAGATTTGGTAGGGAATTGTCGCCAATTTTGTTGTACATTTCCATCTCCACTCCGGATAACGTCTTTACCAGAAACTGATGACTTTTTGGAAATGTTCGAATAAAGTTCATTCGTGACATGGCATCCAGCCCAATAACCAACACGTTTAATCTCTCATTCGTATTCCTTTTGTCTCTCTCTTGTTTTGTTCTGTGATTCCATCTCGCTTGATTTTCGAAGGTGGACAAACGCATGCATGTCAACAATTGTTGTGGTTGTTTCTGTGGTGCTCTCTTCCATAAACGTCTGCAATATGTTAATGTTGCTCCCCGACAGCAAAATGGGCTCGCTATGACGGCATTGTATTGCAATGAAATCATGACCGGATCCTATCTCCGTGTAATTTGTCAAATTGATCGGGTAGCAGCTTGCAGACAGTGTAAACGCATGATCCGGATATAGGAAATGTTCCCCGGGAATTAGGCTTCCTCTGTGAATTGTCCGATAGCAACAAGTGGATATTGACATGCGTTCAAATTGTTCTTCCGTTTTCAAGGGAATCAATCGAGGAGGATAGTTTTCTGTGGAGGAGGCGAACAGAAGCGGGTAGATTTCCAAGCAGCTAATATTTCCAAGTTGGTGAAGAAACTCGTCCTCCTCAATAAGAGATTTTCTAATTTGGGCATCAAACGGCTCGAGTTTTGGGATGCGACAAGCCAAATCCCTATCATCACTGTTTTTCTTTACAATGAGCTTGTCAACTATTTCAGACATTCTTGTTGTACTCAGGATAATGTACAATAAAGTCACTGAAGAAACAAGGTAAAACAAACAACCCTTATTACATTTTTTTCTAAGGTAAAGCGTGACCTGTTGAGTTATGGTGGTGGTCGTCGTCTTTCTTGTTGTACTCAGGATAATGTACAATAAAGTCACTGAAGAAACAAGGTAAAACAAACAACCCTTATTACATTTTTTTCTAAGGTAAAGCGTAACCTGTTGAGTTATGGTGGTGGTCGTCGTCGCTGTTGGTATCGCTGTGGTGGTAGTTGACGATGAACAAGCCATGATTATGGATACGCGAAATTCGGACGAAGATGCCACTGACAAAACAGAGACGAAGAACACTGGTTAACTTTAGCTAAACAACTTTATTAGCACATTTAATTATTTTTTTTTTAACTAAACAGAGTTTAACATTCTTATAGACGGACAAAAGTGAGCCCTTCGGCACTTCACAAAATTGCAACTTTACAACATTTTTCTGATGACTATAATAAGACCCTAAAATAAAAACGAATCTACTAAAATCCACGTACTTTCTCTTTTCTCCAACGCTGCTGACAAGTTACCAGTGACAACCTATCGCGTGCATTTATCAATGCGTGAAGACGTACTAGCTATACGTATTAAACTAAAAAAGATTCATTAACTAATTATGCGATAAATCATCGCGTTTGTAGGCCTTTAAATTCACATGCGCGTTTACAATGCCTAAATATATATGTGTGGTAAAAATCATCTCTTTAAAACTGTTCGCAACGACTTTTCCCTTATAAATTATAGTGACCCTTTATTAACGCTACAACTTCAACTACATACATGCCTAACGTTACATGATGAGTGCTTCTATTTTCGGCAATTATATTTGCTATGGTATCTGATATCTGACTCTGGATGTCATAGTATATTTCTATTTTGAGGCATATTTATGTAGTATTTTATGCCATACTTTTTCATTGGAAATTATTTTGAAGTATGTTAGCAGTTTAGCACATTATGAATTTCCATGGAATTGAGAACAATTGGTTCATGTGTAAATGAACAGGCTCTTTAAAACAATTGGTGATTATTTCTTCAGCGATACTTTTTTATTTATATTTCTGGTTTAATTTTACAAAAAGCAGACGTAAAAAATCTCGTAAGAAAAACGAAATGGTTATGCACAAAGAACGTATGTACATATGCAAATGTTCACAAATGTGAAGGAAAAGCCTGGAAGTATCGTTACCGAAAGGCAAACAGAAGAATGACAACAGGAACTAATATCACAAAAATGAGATACAAATGTGACCTTGGCTTGCATACCGTCTCTGCAATGAAAAATACGTTAGAATTGGCTTCTGGTCGTGGCTGGGGCAACTTGACAACAACCTGCACAAAACAAAACAAACAAAAAATGTAATCATTAATCAATAAATTTAATATATGAGTTTTTTATATTTTGTTAATTCTTAGAAAGTGGGATGGCTTGAGAAATGCTGAAAGTGTATTGCCAATGCCAACCTTTTCTGAAGACGCAAACCCAAGTGAGATCTGACATTCTTTGACATCCGAGCAATTGTGCACCGGTTCGGGAAGCTGATACACCATCTTTTGCAGCTCAAACTTTGCTCGTACCAAGTTTGTCTCCTTTTCATTTTCCGACCCAAATATAAAGTAGTAGTAGTCCCTCTCTTGAACTTCAAATTGGAAGGTGCTTGAAGCAAAGCCAGTGATGGACTTGTTTAGAAAAAGACTCTCAAATGATCCTCCTTCCTTGCACTCGGCCTCGTGAGGGATTTTGAAGCTGGCAATTATCCCTTCGCATTTCAAAAGCGCTTCCTCGCTACTTGAGAAACTAGACTCGGACTCTGACATTGAGCCGTCATTGTCATTGTTCACGGAACTATTGAGTACTCCACTGTGCTGGCTGTGTTGTTCCTTCCAAATGGACTCTGAAGTTTGGGGCGGCTTGAGAATGTCAAGAACCGTTGCGTTCTTCTTTTTTGCCGCATGTGGCAAAATAAAGTTGTCTGTAGAGTTTTCTGAAGTTTCTGCAGCAGAAATATCCCCATCGCTTTTTATCGAGTCGTCCTCCTCAAAAGCACCGTTTTCTCCGGATTCCGTGTCTGGACGTATGTCTACTACTTGGCGTCGTCGACGAATAGTGCCGTGCTCCATGGAATCTCGTTTAGATAAAGTCACTGGTTCTGTCACTTCTGTCGTAGTGATTTCAAACGCTGATTCAGTTGTTGCCGTTGGCACTACGAATTCACGAGGTGGAATATCCTCTTTGTTCGCTTGTTCTTTGCCGTTTGTATTTGTTGAACTGTTGAGAAGCATCCAGTTTTCCAGTGTCNGAGGTGGAATATCCTCTTTGTTCGCTTGTTCTTTGCCGTTTGTATTTGTTGAACTGTTGAGAAGCATCCAGTTTTCCAGTGTCTTTTCAATTTCACCTCTGCTGTTTGGATGCGATTGCAAATACGTTTTCAGTCTTGACAAAATGTTTGCATCGTCCTGGCCATTTTCTGCCGAATCATTTTGATTATTATCACCTCCCGTTGCTACTCCGCCACCTCCATTATTAGATTTCCTCTTTGTCGACTCAAAACTGGTGGAGCCTGACACTTCGTCAGAATTTCCAGCAGAATCTTGTTCCCCTACATAGGCGCAATACTGCATATGATTATTTCCTCGAACGATAAGAAGCGTACCTCCTTTGAATCTCGAACACGTTTTTATTAGCCCCATTAGTAGGTTTCCTCTTTGTCGACTCAAAACTGGTGGAGCCAGACACTTCGTCAGAATTTCCAGCAGAATCTTGTTCCCCTACATAGGCGCAATACTGCATATGATTATTTCCACGAACGATAAGAAGCGTACCTCCTTTGAATCTCGAGCACGTTTTTATGGTAAATGTGGACCCTGGAAGAAGATACAGCCCCCAGTACTCCTTTTGGTCATCGGGAATATTCATGTGCTGGTCGACTGTGAGAGTGGTTGGTGTTTTGTACAAATCAGGCTCCCCATACGTTTTAAAAGCTGTAAACGTTGTGTTGGCTGTCACTGTTTCCGCCTAAAATACAATAATGTAAAAAACTGTTAGAAAAGCGTGGGTAAGGTAAGGGATTTTTTCATTTTCTCCTCTACTTTTTAATTCTACTTTTCACTTGCCTCACACCAAATCGTTGAGATTCGTTTATCCAAAATCATCATATCAGAGGGATGAAGCACTGTACGAATTTGAGCCGTAAATTACAAAACGCATCAACAGTGGGACAGAAATTAGCAGCGAGGGAAGGATTATCGCCGTTGTGCAAAAGATGAACACTCTTCTAGGACCTTTCCATTTTGTGGTACCGTCTACAAATTCAAATCAAACGAAAAATTGAACAATTGATATAATAATATATTTTTTATTTCCACACTTCACATGAAGCAATCCTTCAAATTAGACCAATTGTAAATCTGATCTTGATTTAAATGAATAAGTACTGTGCGCATCCAAATATCTGTCGCTATCTCCAACCACGTAGGATGTGTAATGCAGAGAAAAGTACTCCTGAGAATTAAAAACTTTGCTTGTTGGAGTTGTTTTAGAGGATTCTGTTACTGGATTATTCATTGTAAAAATCGAAATATTTTTAATTTTCCTAAAATATATACATTAATTTATTTATTAAAGTAAAACTTTTTTGCTAGAAAATACTTGCAAATAAATGCATTTTTCATCATCAATTTACCTCTGAATGTATTTTTTAAACGTGAAAAAATTGAGAATAAAAAGCATATATATATTGCTGGTCCATATCAAATCAGTTAAAGCCACTTGTTGCTTAATTTTATTTGCGTTATTGAAACAGAATAAATAATTCCAACTGATAAGCCCTCACCACACTCAGGATAAAATGATATACCTACCTACATATCAATATGCTAGGAGGATAGATATGAAAACTATTGAAAACCTGAATTTTAAGCAGATGTGTACATGTAATAGTATCATTATGTTGGTTATAACGGTTATAGTACGTGGAGTGGAACACTTTTTAAAAATTTAGGATGCAGATAAGCAGCATGAATGAGGCACAGCGTAAATAAAAATTTTATGCAACCATAATTCGGGTTTAATTGGGTTAAAAAATTGAATCGTCCTTTTCTTACTGGGTGCTTCCTTCTTACCTTGTTGAATGGTACTGATACTGATTAGCACTCGGGAAAGCCGGTGGTCTTGCAAACGTTGAGCTTCCATACACACTTGCCATTGCTTGTTGGTAGGCACATTACAGCAGAACTTTAACTTTTAATTGATCCGAACAAACGTGTCCGTATTTACTTGCATAGAAATAGACTGTCAATAATTTTCACTTAACATTAATAAGCAATGTCCAACTTTCACTTTAACAATTGTTCAGAATCACTCCTTGGTTGTCGTGGGTCACTGAAATGAATATAAAATATTTTATCACCTTTTTATAATAGTAACTAAACTTGTTGCACAATGACTTCTTTTGTTTTATGTGGAAAGCGTTGTAAACTGCTTAACTCTCGTTTAGTACTTTACTACGCCGGCTGCCGACTTACTAATAATTCGATTGCCACACTCAGAACCGACTTTTATAAAAAGGAGCAGGTAGGTAGTTATTTATTATATGGTCTCATTCATCTTGTCTTTTGTCGTGTGTCAATAGGCAATTAAAAAATAAAATGTCAATGAAATATTAAATGGAAAATCACTGTCCCACTTGCAGCATCTCATCTACCTACTGCTTATACAAGCACTTTGTTGTTATCCGTGTCATATTTTTCTTGGTTTCAAAAAAATTCGAGCATGCTCAAATCTTTAATCAGCAAAAAAAGCCGGCACTTGCACGTAAACATGCATGTGTTGCAAGCAGATATCTTATCGGCTTGTGTTGTGTTGCATTAGTTCCCATATTTCATATATTATGTAGGAAAATGCATCTTTACACTTGCATTTCTATACGACTTTTCCTGGAACCTCAATTTTGGTAAAGGGTAATTTTGTCGGAAAAATTTAAATTTTTATTGTTTAGCTCGATGATATTATTCGAATCTAGAAAAAACATGTCCAACACCGGGAGTATTTTGCTAAATATGGAAGATTTTTAAATTCGACTGTTTGTAAATTAAGGATAAAATAATTAGCTCTTTAACAGTTTTATTTTTTATTTAGTTTCGAATTTAAATTAAGCTTACGTAGTATGAAGTAAAATTTTAAAGTTCATGTGATCTGATATTTGTTGGGCTAATGAGCTATTACTTGGCATTTCCATGAAACCAGTCTCAGATTGATCCTGCCGGATCTGATCCTTTGACTGTCAACTAAAACTCACAATTGGCGAAAAATTAAAAGTTTGCAGCTGTCTAAAGGAACCAATATATATGCGTAATATAATCCTTAATAGATAATTACGACATGAAAACATACATTACAAAAATTGGTCATCGATTAACAAACAACGGATGACCAAAAGCAAGATTCTGTCGGGTAGCAACAACGGGCATGAATAAAAGTATGCATTGGTTTTACTTTAAATGAGATATGCATTCTGATTTTCTGATGTTACGTTACAATAGTCCGTGCTTAGTGCGGGACTTATTACGGCAATCATGATTCATTGTGATTTTTATCTGCAAATACGCCAACAAGGCAAGCAACGTAAAGGATACACGTGCTTACCTAGAATTTTTTAGAGTCATAATATAAACAACCTTTTATTTAGAGATAAAAAAATTTGGTATTTTTTTGTAAAATTTTTCAGCTCCAGAGCAGCCAGAATTGTTAGCCTGTCTGGTCTTTTGTCACTACACTACTACACACCTACAAAGGTGATGTTGGAAATTTGCATTGTCCATTATTCAGGTACATGCACTACAAGGTTTAATGCGGGATTTGTAAAACTTTGAACCAGAGAAAACTGTAATTGTATTTCCATTGAGTTTTCAAATGTGTGCACGCACGCTTTAATATGATATTTATATTCAAAAAAGAGTTAAAATGCTATTATAGACGATCTGTCACCAAAAAAATGTATCATGTCTTGAGAAACCAGAAACTCTTTCACCATACCTGATTTTAAGTATGCTGTTCTATGTACAGCTAATTTGTTCACAAAATACGCAATATCACAAAATATTATGTAGATCTCTTTCTTTTTCCTTCTTCTTGCCAAATGCTGACTAAAATCACAAATTAATTTTTAATCACTGTTTTACATTTGTTCACTCAACTAGCGTTTATTTTTGGTCTAAATATCCTGGAACCTTCTAAAATCTAATCCTGAACTGCTGGATGATTTGCTATTGTTTTCGCAGAGGAACGTGTAGTGTCGTGTCACCCTAAAGTTTGCCTTTTGTCACATAAACTTGCATGTTGTATCTGTTTATCTGTATCACTTTGTGTATGTAAAAGCCAATACATATACAATAGGTACCTGTGCATCCCATGTAAATTTTTCGCCAACATGTATATTGTGCGTACTTGAGAAACCCAATTTGGCCATGCTTTCTTTTTTTCATTTCTATTAGTAAACATTATTGGCAAATCCCCCGAGTAGAGAGAGAGGACTATAATGTAACTTCATTACATTTACATATATTACCTATACTAGTTCTCTGCACAAAGTATAAAGTGGCAATGATCATCACGCTAGAAAAATGTTTTGATCTCTGTGTGCTTCTCTTCATCCGCCCTCTCTAGCAAACAACACATTAACAAGGCACATGCACAATACGCAGCTAAAAAGTTACTTTATTGCCACATGCCAAAACTTTTACATACAACAAAAGCCTGTATTTGAGATTTGGCAGGATGAAGGTTTTGCGATAGTCAGTCAGTAGTCAAAGATGATGAAATTTCGTTTGTCTCTCTACTAATTAGTTTTTCTTGATTTAATCAACTTTACCCAAGAAGACAATTATTGAGATTGCACAACTGGATCTATATATAGGTGACATATCTACGAAATGTATGTAGATATTATGTTATATTGGATTGACAAAGAAAGAAAGGACAAACTTAACAAGTCTGCTGAAAAACAAGAAAAATTCTATATTTTTTCCTATTTCGTTACTCAACTTACCATATCCAACCACCACTAGCAAACAAACAAACACTACTAACACGCTGATGATCTAATGATCAATGCGTATATGCAGGCATGGTGGAAGAAAGCGTATGAGTAACAAAAACAACTATACTACTTGTTGTCTATTGTAAATTTTGAGATTCCATTACTTGGTACAAGTTGTAACCGAATAGCTTACATTTACATGTTTGTAAATGCACAATGCAAAGAATGATGCTGGTGACGCGACTAAAACTTTTTTTTGTTTTTTATCATTTTACCATTTTTACCGTGAAGATGATCATCATCATAATATCATCAACAAGAGAAACACACACTGCTGCTGCTGTTTGTGTAGAACTCTTTTATTCTAAAAATTCTAAACACAAACACAACAGAATGAATGGGCTACATGCATGCATGCATAAATGTGCTTCTAATTTTTTTCCAAGAGCGTAGTGAGTGTACAAAAATGTTTGCATTCTTTGATATATTTTTTGTTGTCTTAAAATATACGTATGATTGAAGACACTGGATAGACTGCACTGCAGGCATATTCCATGCAGTGAAAAGGTCTAGAGCTTGAAGTAAGCAAAAAAGATGCAGTATTCCGGTCCAATTTTATACAAGCACATGATTCAATGATTACACACGTGATCATGTCACGTTTTTTTTCGTACGTATTGCTTTTAATAAATGAAACACAAACATTATATTTTATCAAATAATACATACGCATACATTATCTAGGTATTTACTTCAATAAATAGTTTTTTTAAGTTGACTAATTATTAATCCTAGCTCTCTTCTTCTCCTTTGAGTCTTGCTTGCCCTTCTCGCGTCGTCTTTTTGAAAGAGTATTTTCTAGGATCGTAAATGTCAAACCAGTCATCGGACTTTAGATTAGCGTCTTTTGCAAGTACTTCGTCCTTGCTTTCATTTTGGAGTTTTCTCGCCAACCTGGGGCAAAGTGAGATTACAAAAGGGATTTAACACTTGGATCATTTACGATTTGGATTTGAAAAATTACGACAAAGAATGCAGGACGCAAGTAATGTGCCAACTTACCATGAAATGTCATCAGGGTTATCATCGTCTTCTTTCTCCTCTCCCTCTTCTTTATCGTCCTTGATGTCTGCTGATGTAGTGGTTGAGGCTAAAGATGACAATGGAGGAGGATCCCCAAACGTTTCTTTTGCAGTTTCAATTTTACTTTTAAACTTGGCCAGCAACGCCAGCGTTATGGCCTCTCTATCTTCTTTCTTGGGTGCTTTGGCCTTTACTTTTTTATATTTCTCCTGTTCATCAAGGAACTCTTTGATGACATTATTGTCCGCAGCAAGTTTCGCTGCCTTATCTTCTGCTTCTTTTTCGGCCTTTGCAACTTCCACATCCTGTGCATTTTTTTCTTGTTTCATTGACTTTTTCAAGTCTTTAAATTCCTTTCGGAGCATCTCCAACTTTTTCTTTTGCTCCATTTTCTCATCTTTCCCCAAATAATATTCTTCATCGTCATCATCCTCC
>JAANSP010002371.1:0-12951 GCA_036850745.1 Homidia socia | reverse complement strand
GAATGACAGGATTCTGACAATGAAAACGGAGAAGGAAGTGGATTCGGATGGCAAGCGTCACATTATAAATTACTATTACATCAAGTTTGAAGAGCTGGTAAATGTAGTCAAGTACAAGCTGACCAACGTACGGAGTCGTTTGGAGACTTTGGAAAGGGACCTAAGCACAAAGAATTCGTTTATGTGTGTCCCTTGCGACAGGAAATGGACAGGTAGGTATATTTACAAGCAATATACGGTGCTTTGCTTTGTGCGTCTAATATTTGAAAGAATTACCTACGTAAGTGATTTTTATTTTAATTTGAAAGATATGGAGGCTGGGGAGTTGTTCGATACTAATTCATTAAAATTCCAGTGTCGGTTTTGCGGCAAACCTGTAATTGAAGATACTTCTGCTATTCCTAAAGATACCCATGAGCTGGTAGCAAAGTATGAAACAATTCCATGAAACGATTTTTTAAAACTTTCTGCTATAAATTCATACAGTTTTAACTAATTATCTTTCTTTGTTTCAGGTTCAATGTACAACTTGGCCCGTTGTATGATCTTATTAGAGAGGTGGACCTCCAGTTCCAAAAGCAGTAGCATTTTTGTACATTTGTAATAACATTTTGAGGAATAAAATATGTGTACTTTTTGATAATACGTGTTATAAATAAATCATATAAATGTAATTCGTATTTTGCTTTCAATGTTATTTTTTATTTCAATTTCACTAATCAATTCGTTATAACTTTATTAAAATACACGCCCCGTTACTTGAGAAATGTAATCAAAGAAAGCAGTAACTCTACTATAGCCTACTGGTAGACCTTGTTCACAAGAATTACCTCCAAAGGATACGATTCCGACTTGCATGTAGAATGGGGTGCCATCAGGGGAATGCTGCCTAATAATAAGTGGACCTCCACTATCTCCTCTGCATGGACTTACAGTTGTCTTTGATGCAGTACAAATCTGGTTACCTGAAAGGATATAAAGAAAAAGAGTCAAAAGTATGTTTTACGGTCACTTGTAGTAGTTGTTTTCAAATGGCAGTTAGGTATCTGGTTACCTGTTACGATTCCTCTAAAAATATGGCGACATGGCATGTTGGACATGACAGCGATAGTGATGTTCTTGAGTTGATAGTTAATACTGGGAGAAGCTGTACATAAAAATACACAGTGTTATTAAACATCAACCCCTATGGCTATAACTTTAATTTAAAATTTTCCTGATAAACTAACCGTCTCCTGGCTTGCCCCATCCCGAAACGCGAACAATCTTTTGTCTGAAAGTGTCTGAGCTGTAAAATCTATTTGGCAAGCAAACTGGCCGGATTTTTTCTGAAATTATTGTAGAGCAGAAGTCGTAATTACTTGTTATAGACTTCCTGAAAGACAAAATGACAGCATGCACCCTCAAAAGTTTAGTTGAATTTCAAACCTGTGAATTCAACTCGCTCCGGTAGCCTCAATATAGCAACATCGAAAGCGATGGTGTTTGGATTATAGTTAGGATGTTGGAAGATTCCATCACGCGTGACGTTGAAAATTTTACGACCAGGGTCTGGGTTTTTGAGACTGTTGGTTCCAACCACAGCCACAATCTTTTCAGCTCTACAAATTACAAAGTACATTGTATATTAGCAAATAATGTGCTGGCAGATACGGCATGTGAAAATACTTAATGGCTTTGCTTACCCATCAGTACAATGTGCCTGCAAAATTTACAGAGGAACAAGTGGATTAGAGTTGAGAAAATGAACAATTAATTTTTAACGATTTATTTAAAAGTATGTAAAAGGATCGTACAGCAGTCAAGACGTGCACATTATCAATTAGGGAACCACCGCAAAATTGCTTTCCGTCGATAAGTAGCGCAACCATCCAAGGGAAAGCTCCGGCAGGTGCTTCACCAGGTCCAACGATTTTGTTGTCCAAGGAATCACGTTGCCCCTCAGCACTATATAGGTATTATGAAATGATAATGTTTTGAAAACCGAAAACTTTTCTTCCATTTTATTGCATTTTACTCCTATCTTTCAACTGGAATTCAAAACTTACACGCTACCAATCTGTCCTCTACGAACAGGAACAAAAGAGGGCAAATACTGGGGTCCAGATTGGGGAGCAACGGCACCCAAAACATGCCTAAGTGTATTTTCGGTAGAGGTTGTAGGTTGTGGCTGCTGGGGACCTTACGACAGGATATTCAGGGAGGATTCCTGGCAAGGAGGGTTTCTGGGTGCTTGCGTCATCCGTGGATAAAATTTCAGATTGCCCACAAACGCCGTCAAATGGAGTTACAAAGTTTTCCTGAGCTTTTTGTGGGTCAGTTGGTCTTACCTAAAACATGCGTCACATCAAAGGACATTGTACTTTCAATTTATTTCCATCATTTTTGCCAGCATAAAAAGCTCTTGCGAAAGCTACATTTTAACAACTCCATGTAATAAAAAATTTACATCAAAATATTACTCTACCGAAACAAAATATTTCAAACTGGAAATGTCAACAACAGTATCAACTAACAATATTCCCTGGAAAACGTTTGCTCAACATCACAGACAATTATTCCAGGACACTTACCAAGTACTGGAGCTTAAGCCCACGGAAGTTGAAAAGAGCAGAGGAACGGAATCGGATTCCCATTTTGTTTTGCTTTGATACAATAGTAAAAGGTGTGCGGGAGTTGAGATCTCCTGCCATCCTAAAAGCAGAAAGACATGAAAGAGGTTGGAAAGAAAAGTTATGAAAAATAATAATTGTTCACGAGAAAATTGTAACAAAATATCATTGTCCTTTTCGACTTTTTGTTCAAGACAAAATAATAAGAATGACATTTTCTCATGCTGCTAAAAATATTTCCTCTGACGTTACTAAATTTATGTAAGGGAAAGTCACACTTATCAGGTTACCTTTCAGCATTTGTAAAGTTTCCATCCGTTGTAAATTGCACGTAGTCAAAATATGTGAAAAACCATGGCTGGGTGTACAAGTCAAAAACGGTTGTTTCAATCCTCGTGCCTGGCTCACTCTAAAAATATACAAAAGAAAGTTGTTTTGAATTGTATGTAGGTAAAGTCTTCTGAGACGAAATGTATAAAATCAAATATTTTTTATTTACCTCGAGATACCATTGACAAGCCTGATTTCCAGGATAGGCACGTGGATAATTGGGACTTAGAATGATTCCAAAGTCTCCAGCTCGCAAGTCTGTTCTATTGACACTGCATCCTTTGAATGAAAAAATGAAAATTAGACAATTGTGTTATGCAATTTCGGTTATGGAACATTTTTTCAGGTTATAGAACGAACCTGGAGTGGGATTAAAGTTGGAGGTTGCATTGAGGATCTCAACTTTAGCACGGCTTTGATCTTCTGAAATGATAATTTCTGGAGGTTTGATCTCTGGAAATCTCGGTGTAGCTTCAAGAAAAAGTTTGAAAATTGAGTCGTCGTTTGCCTATTAAAATAAAATAAAATTTTAGACAACCCTGGCCAGTTTAAATGGAGAATATTATTTGTAAATGCAACGTATTTACATTTGAAAATGGGGCTACTCCAAAAAGGAGCACCACCACAAAACATGAAGATTGTGACCAAGCCATTATCGTTTAACAACTAGTTGGTCACTACTGATATGTGATACCCGTCAGAGGTTGGAGGATAATAGAAAGGTCATGTGCTCCTCCTCCTCCTCTGCGAATAATTTTCTTTTCCGGCAAACGAGTCTGATGTACGGTATCGTACTTTTCGATCATTAAGAGGCAAATAAAGGGGGGTTGATGCGTCATCATAAATTTATAAATGTGTCATTAATGAGGCTGTTGACCTCCAGCGTTACATGTGTGAACGAAAGAGACATAATATCTTGGCGCTGCTGTTGCCTTCCATGCTGACAATTTGGATAACTTTCGTAATCGGAAATTAAAATCAGTAAATTGGACTCGCTGTGTGGCTGGCAATAAAATGATCATGAATAGTTAGTTGGACAGCATCTTGTTCAGCTTTGCCTCAACTGCACATACTGCCAATTATTATTCCCCCTCAAAGCTGCTCTCACGTAGCAGGTTGTTCTGTTTACTTGTGAATATAAAATCTGCAAATAATTTATTATTAATATGGCGAACAAGACAATGGCAAGTGTGCTTGTTCATTCTTGTTGGCTTTGGCTTTATTACAATACAATATACTCAAACTGTTATCGACGAATATATGAAAATGTCGTGGGCGGACGGCGGCGGAGGAGTAAATTGTATTAGTTCAGGATATACACTGAGCACAACAATAAGCAATTCCATTGCATTCCAAAAATACTCGAAACAATCTGGAAAATTCCAAATGGTTGATGAGATAAAAATAACATAATAATTATTACGTCTGAATTTCTTGTCTCAAATAGCCCCATGATTCCGTCATCGTATCAAATTTTATTAGCCTAAAAATATCCAAAATGGCCGTTTTTGCTGAATCGCAAAATGAATATACAAATATAATTAGTTATTTAGGATGATATTTCAATGGTATTAAGGGATCGTCACAAAAATTGACATGCTATTTGATTTAATATTTTTATTATTTTCTCTGACATTTTTTTATTCTAAAAGAATCATATATTTTACTGGTAAATATTTACAATCATTAGTTATTACACAAGCTTTTTTTATTGGTTAGGCGGAGTATATTATATGGTAACGGTTTGTAAGTGCAGAAATCACATAGTCATCATCATATCCGTCATCATTATCATACGTTGGAATGCACAGTTTTTGTTATTTTTTATAGATTTTTTTGAGTTGTTACTTCCCCCGAAACACAACTATATATGATATTATTATATGTACATAATATTTTTGTAAAAGTTGATGAGTTTTCATAACACGTCTATTCTAGCATAATAATAATAATATAATGTGAGGACTCAAACGAGGTTCCGATAGTCCTCACATTTTTTCTCCAATTTCATCTCAAAAGTAATTATGCGAGTCTGGGGGATCCAAATGGAAAGTATGGAGGACCTTGGGGCACCAAACCTGCTTCTGGCTCCCCGCTACTCTTCCCATCCGCAGAATTCAACATTTTCGCCCTATTATTGGAGTGGATAAGTCGCCTGTAGAACCACGCATCCAATGGACCGTGTATTACAGGAGCAGTAGAGTCTAGATCATCCAAATTGTGAAACAAGAGTGGTTTGAGAATGGAGGTGATGTCCTTTTCCGTTATCGACCGTGCTCAATGTGGAGCTAGTGCAGTCCTCGTCCATTGTACAGGTTTCTAAATTTAAATAAGGATTTTAATTATTTCGATCATCAAAACTTCTTGTGATCTTTTCTGACTTTAACCCAACCTGGTGTACAGCAAATTCCTAGAGCAGCACATTGTCCATTCACAGGCCCAGTTTCTGCACTCCCATCACAGCTAGCTGCTTTGTTATGACATAAGGAGGGGGAGTGCGTCTCCTGTTGGCAGGCCGCTGTTATCGGACTCCCAATCATGCATAGAGCAGCACATTGTCCGTTCACAGGCCCAGTTTCTGCACTCCCATCACAGCTAGCTGCTTTGTTATGACATAAGGAGGGGGAGTGCGTCTCCTGTTGGCAGGCCGCTGTTATCGGACTCCCAATCATGCAACCGAACTGGGTCGAGCAGCAAATGTGTGGTCCGTAGCATCGACCACCCATACCCGGCGGTCCGCATTTTTCACACTTTAAAATAGAAGTACAAAATATTTTAATATTCCGAGAATAAAATTTATTTCGCCATTTATTCATACCTGGTGGGTCTTCTCTTCCGAGTCTGAGCGTTTTCCTCCTGGTGGACAGTTGGTAATAAAACAACCAGACACAAAGACCACAATAAGGAGAAGCAATTGAAACACATGGAGAAGTGACACCATTCTACACCTTGACACACCTCAAATTTTGTGGTAAAGTCCCAATTGGTGAGTAAAGTGGTCTTTTTCCCTTTTCTAATATTTTTAATAGAAAAATTTAAAAATCTGGAAATTTTCTACAAATCCTAGTAAGATTCTCTCATTTGTGCAAAATGATTTGGGGTACTGTGAAACAGTACAGATACAAAGGAGAAGGGGGAGACACACTAAAAAAATTAAAAGGAAAATTTATATTGACGGTGGTGATACGGTTGGGTTTTTAAGAACACAACCTGTTAACGAGGCTGGAGCAAATGCGCGACTACGAGCGGTGGAAAGTCAACCTTCGTCTTATATTCAGTTTTTTCTTCAGTTTCCATCCTTGAATTGTCTCTGAGTAATTTTACACATATGTTGGGTTTGGAGGTTCGTCATCAGACCACATTTTTATATGCAAAGTACATCTTCGTCTTATTGTTATCTTCACAATATGAAAAATTGCGCAACGCTTCACTTCCTTCTATGATCCGTAAGCTTTGTAATGCTTTCACTCCAGCCCAGTCACATTATGCATGATTTTACTTGCACCTTTCATATTGACGTAACTGAGAGGATACGCTTTGAAGACAAGAAAGTGATTTACTTTTTCTTTTACAGTATGTATAAGTAATGTATTCGGATTCTTGACGGTAGAGTGTTGTTCAAAAAAATATTACACGTGCGAATATCCTAAATTACCAGGGTTTTGGATGGGGGTGGGTGGAAAATAATGATATTGACATTTATTATAACATGTTAGTTAACATAACCTGTGCAAATTATGCCGGAAGTATATTATATCACCAAGTAAAATACGGAGGCTCGATAATTTTAAACAATTCTTGTAGTTTTCTGTAGCATCAAAAAGTTACCAGATCAAATCAAACCTTTATTAATGTCATTTGATATGAAGTAGAATACAACGAAATATCAAAATGATGGAAGCTTGCTTAAAGTTTTCGAACTTCTTTTGATTGGCAATGTCGCGTTCTCAATCACTGCAGTGTGGTGGTGATCCGATCCTGCGGGCAGTAGTTGGCCTCCAAAATCATTGTCCGGATATAATATTCAAGTTGCATCTTGCCCCAACAAATAATGTACACATCACATCTCATAATCCTAGCCGCATTTGAAGGAAAGTAAAGAATCAGAGCAACCGGTTAGAATTTTAGTGAGATTGGAAGTTTATTGTTAATGATTAGCTGTATTTTCTTAATATTTTGTATTTGATGTAAGTTTGTAAATAGATCCAAAAAGTTTCCAACTACTTTCGCATGCTGCATCATTTTACTAACTCATCCCCTTCTACGGGTGAGTTTATGAGCTATTTTACGTAGCTTGTTGAAACGTAAGCATTCAAAGTAAAAACTAACAGAAGGAATACGGTGTAAAATATTTAGATTTTTTCCTTCACCTTTGAACTACAAATTATAAATAAAGCATTTGTACGTTTAGATGCATATTTTTAAGACTGACTGTTTCATCAACGACATTCTGCAGTAATGCACTCCCAAGTACGTAGCTATGTTTTAGCTTACGTGGATTTCTTTAGACTAATCTTAAATTTATTAACCTTATTTAGATACCACACTATATTTGAAAAAGTTCCCCGCATTTCATGACATATTTTTAGACCCACTACAACTCCTGCTCTCTACTGAACACGTTTGTTTGCAGAAAAACATTTCCACTGTCAATTATCATTATTATTATTTTGTCGAGGATCATTTGCCTCTTGGTATGCCATTGTTGTCCGCTCTCGAAAAAGATGCAAATATACATGTAGTAGCATAAAAACATCTTTTAATGCTAGAAAACAACTTGAAACACGCATTTTGCATTTTCTCGACTACGTGAGAAGTGATAAAGAAGCTCTGCAAAATGTGTAATAGCTTTACAAGCGTATGATAGAGAAGATGAAAAAAGTTTTAGTTGTGTAGGAAGCTGCCTACTGATGCCTGCTTGTCTACACATCCTCCTATCTTTTTCTATATCCGTCTCTACCCCTGAAAGCCAACCAGATATAAAAAAACTGCGTGAGATGATGCAAATTATAAAAGCAAAGCAGGGATCACAACAAGATTATATTACAAAGCTTACCAAAGAGAGCAAATCCTGTAGACGACGAAATCAAAAATAAGGAGAAAAAATTATTATTATTATTATTATTATTATTATAACTTTCACATTTTCTTTGAAAATGAATGCACTTCCCAACACTTTTTCAGCCATTTCAACTTTGCTAGCCTGCTGGTACATACTTTAATGCAATGATGTGCACTCCTCTGTCATTGAGATGATCAAAAATTATGCTACCTGAATTATCACACCTCCATCAATGATGCAAATTATCGTTTGTGTAAAATACATAGTAAAAAAGGAACAAACAAGATTCACTCTCTGAAACTCTTCACTTTCCTTCGTCATGATTTCTCAAATATAAAAAACGTGCAACTGCTGTCATGTCTGTCTGCATGCAAAATTGCTCCTCACCAGAATTATTGATCATTCCGTGAAAACAAGCAAAGTTGAAAATTNATTGCATTTCACTCTATTGGCGAATTTTTATTTCTCATAAAACACGGTACAAAAAATTCCAAAAATTTTGAAAAACCTAAAATATTAAATTGCAAACCATTGCTAGAAAACTAGGTATCTAAATACTAAAATTGGAAAGTTTGCCATGTTTAGCACTACTTATTCTAATATCCTTACACGTGTCCGTATAAAAAACTACCAAATTATTTTATTCCAAAAACTGTCATCATCATCAGCTAACAACAGTGACATTTTACCAGCGAGTAAATGAATACCCATAACAAAAGATCACGTTGCACTTAACATTCACACGTTTTACGTATGTACATCCATATAATTTTACTAATTAAATTAGTACCTACACATGCATGTTTTTTTAGCAATAACTTGCGTGGTAGATAAAAAAGTTGTGACAACTTATACAGTTATGATTAACATTCAAAATATACAAAGTACTGAACATGACAAGAATACTTTGGCTGGCTGCTTTATTATTTCTCTCCTTCTGCATTTCTTTTTCTAGTAGTACGGTTTTCATTTTTGAAAATGATTATAACATGCGTACATAGATAATATGCGATTACGTAGGTAAATACAATTAGGCATATGAAATAATATACAATGCATTTTTCAATTTTTAGTACGATTTTCATTTTTGAAAATGATTATAACATGCGTACATAGATAATATGCGATTACGTAGGTAAATACAATTAGGCATATGAAATAATATACAATGCATTTTTAAATTTTCACCTCTTTTTAAAAGTTTTTTCAGAATTTCTAAAAGGAAAGCAGCATAAAAATATTTTTTTAAACATAAATTCTTCTTCTTTTTCATCATCATCATCAATACCGTGAAGCATAAATACTGCAACAAGATTATGTTTGCCCTCTTGTTTGTCAAAGTAAACGTGTTTATTTCGAAAAAGAAGTGTACTGTGGTTCTTCAATTTGATTTTGGTTATAGTTCAACACGGATAGGCACATGGGTAAGTCTATTAACTCTAAGTATAGGATTAATCTCTAAATGAACAAAAAGGTCAACAAGAAAGCATAGAATGTTTTGCTTCATGCAGCCGTGAATGTAAAGAAAGTCGGTGACGCACAGATGGTAAATCGGCTCAGGAAACAGGTCCTCGCAAAGTTTCTGCACCAGCGAATGATTCGTGATGGAGTCGTAGATGGTGAGCGTGTCTCCTGGTTCAGGAACAGAGATTTCTTCGATTTTCAAGTCGTTTGAGCAATAAAGAGCAAATAGGGCGCATATTCCAACGCCATCACAGAGGTCTCGGATTTCCCCCACGTCCGGTAGATCCATCCAGCGATTAACTTTGTTCGGGGGCTGCAAGACAGTAGTATTTTTTAACAAAAAATCAATTTATTGACAGCATAAAACCAGTCTGAACTGCTCCATTTGACCTAATTAGAAAATTACCAGAAATGGAAGGTAATTGAGCGTGTCTCCTGGTTCAGGAACAGAGATTTCTTCGATTTTCAAGTCGTTTGAGCAATAAAGAGCAAATAGGGCGCATATTCCAACGCCATCGCAGAGGTCACGGATTTCACCCACTTCCGGTAGATTCATCCAGCGATTAACTTTGTTTGGGGGCTGCAAGAGAGTAGTATTTAAAAAAAAGAATCATTTTATTGACAACATAAAACCAGTCTGAACTGCTCCATTTGACCTGATTAGATAATTACCAGAAATGGAAAGGTAACGTGTATCAAAATGAGAACGGGGCTTGTAGTATTCCATGTTTATAATAATAATGATTCTTCTTTTGGCTAAACTCATTTTTATTACATAACAAGGCAACAATTACCTACTACTTGAATGCAAAAAAGGTGAGAAAAAACAGAAACAATGGAACTAAATTAACTTTAATAATGATTCCTCTTTTGGCTAAACTCATTTTTATTACATAACAAGGCAACAATTACCTACTACTTGAATGCAAAAAAGGTGAGAAAAAACAGAAACAATGGAACTAAATTAACTTTAAGGTGCTCATTTAAATGCAGAATCGATCACCTTTTTTCCTTGTTGATTTAAACCAATAAACATGTAGGCATGTCATGTAACATGCATTAGGTATGTGGGTATGTGCTACCTAATAATAATCAGCTTTGTCAATAAGATAACCGTGTACAAGTTTATAATAATACCTATTCATTTCCAATTCAAAATATTATAATTATTATTCCATTCATTTTGGTTTCAGGGTAAATACGTCTCATTTTCAACATGTTACCTAACAAAAAGCACAAAAGTGACGAGTGTCGACATAACACTTGTTGACTAAATACTCATAATTATATCACACTGTATTTTTTTTAATTTTTTGCACGTTTTTAAACTAAAGCGACCACCAAGTAGCAATCATTTTACTAGTGTACGCATAAAAGTACGACATTATTATCATGACCCTTTTTGTCCATCTCATCATCATCACAATAATTATTAATTATATCTATAAAACGGTCGTTTCCGTTTTCCCACGTCAAAACTATGTTGAAACATTGTCTCTAAAATGAAATGAATGAAAAATACGTTCATTCTTATTCTGAGTAGGCACGTAATCAAAAATATAAAAGAAAAAATAAGGAAGGACACCACCATACAAAAAAGTCTACATGTTTTACAGTACAACAATTGAATTGTGGTAAAATGGTAATTGAGTATTGACAAACATGAGAAAGTCATGTCATAGTCGTCATCATCATGAGTCATGACTTGACATGCCATTATCACCCTCCATTTTTATTATATCTAATAAAACGGTCGTTTCCGTTTTCCCACATCAAAACGATGTTGAAACATTGTCTCTAAAATGAAATGAATGAAAAATGCGTTCATTCTTCTGAGTAGGCACGTAATCAAAAATATAAAAGAAAAAATAAGGAAGGACACCACCATACAAAAAAGTCCACATGTTTTACAGTACAACAATTGAATTGTGGTAAAATGGTAATTGAGTATTGACAAACATGAGAAAGTCATGTCATAGTCTTCATCATCATGAGTCATGACTTGACATGCCATTACATTATCTATCACCCTCCATTTTATAAAGTCCATCATGCACTGACTTGTGTAAAGAGTCCCTTCGTTTCGTTACTGCTTATCAATATTTTAATATCGTTGCACTTGTTTCGAGTATAAGTGGTGTAATAATAGGTTATTTAAATGCGCCTTGTTATAATTGCGTAACAAATGGGAGCAGTAGTTTGTGTGTGTGTAGCAAAGTGATATGTCTACGTCAAAAGTTTATTCATAAAAATAATACCTAGAGCCAATCGATATTCTATAAACAATCAAACACGAGGGAGGTGAGCCAACATGGTTTTATTTTTATCACAATTATCATATCTTTTTCCAAGAATTTAAATTAAAACCGTTCCAATGCTCTCATTTCTTTTTATAAGCATATAAACGTTGACCCATCGTCTCCACCCACCCATATATCACATCCCACCACCAACTCAATCAGTTGCTTCACACGCGTGAAATCGTGTCAATTTCGGTAATAAAATTAAAGGAAGAGTAAAAGATTTTTTAGAGTCAGATTGATTGCTGGCTGCTGAACTATTATTGTTATTTCTATTCATTACATCCATAAATAAATATACGATTGGATTGTAAACAAAATTAAATCATGCTAATGTTTAATTTTTTTACTAAATGATTTTTATAGAACGTGTAGCTTTATCTCGTATAGATTTGTGAAACGGGATTATTGATTTGCTATATTGCAATTTTCTACCTACTGCACAATCGTCGTCGGTTTTAATATAGCTTGAAGCAATAGAGCGATTAGCTGATTAAATAAATTTTTATGCTTGCACATTTTTCACCTATCATTTAAAGCCATCTGCACTCTGCACCATCATCATCACTAATCGGAACATTGACATGAGCAATTCTACAGTCGTCACTACACAATTTTTTTCTTCCTTTACTGCATTGTTTGTGTTTAGGTACTCATATGCCGTTGCCTTTTTACAATGATAACATTTTAACGATTTTTTTTCTACCCCCACCATCATCGCCCAACAACAATATAAAAAAGCGCCAACCACACATACACACAATATAACAATCAACTATAATAAAGTATCAAATATCAATATCACTCTCTTCTTCTTTTTTTAATAATAACAATTTATACGTATCTATTTGCGTAGTAGCAGCAGCAAAAGTTTATTTTCCTGCAATTATAGTAATTGTTTCCTCCCAATCCCAAAAATAGCACTGGTTTATGCTGACGTGTGGAAAAAGTGTACATGTGTGTGGCTATGTTTATTATTAGTGTTCATTTTTTGCACATACACAACAGCTTAAATTGTGTTTCTGTTATAATGGTGGTGGGGATTCAATGAATATATGTTGTCAAACTTTCGTTTCTTTTTTAAATTTAAAAAAGTAATGCTGTTCAGGGGAAAAATAATGAAATGGTAGAGGAGACAATAAAAATGTGTAAGACAATAAAAGCAAATATTAAAATACACAAG
>JAANSP010002370.1:0-12951 GCA_036850745.1 Homidia socia | reverse complement strand
AAAAAAAGTTTATCGAAAACGATAGAATTTTTCTATTTTTGTGTGCAAGGATCTGAAATTGACATAAGAAAATTAAAGACCAAAAATAAAATATTACTCAAAATGCATCAACTTTTTACGTTGTACAAAGTGATGATGTTGGCATGAATCATACATTTTACTACCATGTTGGTGATCCAACTTTATTCCACCAGTCATACCCAATATAGCCGTGTACTCTCAACATTTTTTTGTATCCTGTACAGCAGCCTTACACACTGAAACCAATCAAAAAGTTAGCAACATGCATTAACGAGGAAAAGCTTTATGCATGACATGAGAAAGGGGAAGAAATGGACCGTAAACTGGTGATTTCGTTCGGGAGTGGAGATATTTCTTGCAACAAAAGATTTCTGCTCTTTTCGGTGTGTCTGCCCGTTTCTTTCTTCGCTCATCTCATGTCTTAGCTGTCTCCTCTCATTCACCATCTTGCTACATTGTAATGATGATAATGATGGTGATGTCTGCTTGCCACAACTGTTTAAGTATACTAGTTGTTGTTGCTCCTCCACCACTCACTCGCTTCCAACACTGATGTAAGTTGAATGCCAAAAAGTAAGAAATAAATACATGACATTGTGGGGGAGATGTATATAGCTTGCTGGAAATCCGAGAAAAAAGTAAAGAGGGGGAAGGCGGAACCAAACTGAAAAATGGTATATGATACCTCTTCTCTCATCATCGTCCTATTCATTTATTCAGTATTCTTATATAAATTATTATTGTTGTTATTCGTATGTATAAATAAATGCATCCAGCGTTTTTTCCTTTACTTTTCTTAAGCATTTATTTATGAATGTTTCACTGAAAAATGAAATGACGGTGGTGTGGTGGTGATATAAATGTAGCCTCCCAGATTTACACACTAGTTGTATATTTATATAGCGGTTTTGGTTATAAAGTCATAACAATATCGTATTCACTGCTAATACTAAAAACTAGCGGGCATTAATAATAAAGTGTATAAATGTAAGCAATTCTGGCTCTCAGATTGTTTTGGGGGCACTCCCACCAAATCCATGTATTATAACTTCCTGGTGTAATGTCTCCAGGAAAAAGAAGGCATCATTCCCGAGCATTTCTTTTGGGGAATGAAATGATTTCGTGTTTACTTTTATGTAGGAAATTTTGGATTACTACTGTAATTTTACTTTAGTTGGCCTCTTTGAATACTTTCTTTAGCGTCATCAACTACTGAAATAAAGTTCTATAATATTATATGGCTTTTGTCCCAGTCATCAGGAGTATCATCAAGTGCGTAGATATAAAACGCACAATGTTGGTTTTATGATAATTTTTTTGTCTTCTAGCTGGTGGTGGTAGACAATGTCTGGAGAGTCTATGATCTTTTGCTCTTCTTGATGCTTTCGGCTCATAACGCTTTCCGTATCATCATCATGTGATGCAATGGGAATATTATCTATATAGTACAGTAGCAGTACCACCCACAGGCCAAGAAATATATAAATTTCAGTTTCCCCTTTCTTCTCGTGACGTTCTTACTTCCAAATATGCATCATTATTTTTATTATTTTGTAACTTTCGATTTGCATTTTCAACAAAAGTTAAATATTTTTATGTAATACACAAATTGAAAACGAGTTTTGAAAGAATGACATTCAACAGTAATATAGCTATGTAGTATGCCTGTGCCTGTGTGTCAAATAGAAACCAAATGAAGAAATCTTGGCGGAAATCGAGGAATGAATTTTTATTAAAATGATAAAAACCAGCACGTCAAGTATACGTTTCGGCAAAAGATGAAATATTCATACTTGCTCTTTAATCATAAGCATGCTATCCTCCTGCATAAGTTTTGTTGTTTTAATTTCAACCAGACAAAACCGGGTATTAGATACGTGCTTGGTCCCACATAAGAGGATTTTCGTGAACTAACTAGAAAACGAAATGATTATATTATTATGTGTAATAATGGTTTAATGCGTATAGTGAATAGTCAACCATAATAATAAATGCAAACTGCGAACTATACAGTTGAAAGTTGTGTCGAATACAAAAGTGATGACTTTGAAGCGGACAGGACTGGACACGCATTGTCGTTTTCAACTTTTATGTGAAACTCGTGACATGCATTTTTATTAGGTCGGTTTTCCAAGAAAAAGGGTAAATTGTTGGGAAAAAATGATCATGGTCGCATTTGAAACAACTACAACTATCGCAGTTTTATCTTTTCAATGCAAAAAAAGAAACTGTCATTCATGAGAAGATTTTGGAAGGTGTGTAGCTGGCTACAATAATGATCATTTATCAATTTTCTTAAGTTGCTTGTTGTGTCTCATCATCTCATTTGATAGCTTTATGTACCTGATAAAATCCCCTTTGACGAGAATAATATGAAGTGCTGAGCTGACTTGATAAAGTATCGTGTATCCATGTTGGGAAAAAATGATCCTGGTCACATTCGAAACAACTACAACTATCGCAGTTTTATCTTTTCAATGCAAAAAAAGATACTGTCATTCATGAGAAGATTTTGGAAGGTGTGTAGCTGGCTACAATAATGATCATTTATCAATTTTCTTTATGTTGCTTGTTGTGTCTCATCATCTCATTTGATAGCTTTATGTACCTGATAAAATCCTCTTTGACGAGAATAATATGAAGTGCTGAGCTGACTTGATAAAGTATCTCGTATCCACACAACTTTCATACATCTGGAGAGGATGACATCTGCTATGTTATATAAGGTAAATACAACAGCTGAAGGCCCGAGGAGCTGTACAATGCCAAACAAACTACTAACCAAGTTTGAAACATGGTTCTACTGCGCAGTTGTTTACATTATGAGAGAACAAACAACCTCATTAATACTAGTCACCAGGTTTTCTTTGATATTTTATTTCAAATTTATTGCTGTTATGCTCTTTCGGACAACATTTCAAAATATCATCTTCATTTCATGTCACAACGAACGGCTTTTTCAGTTTTGAAATCAATATGTACTTGTATAAATGTCTACATTATGAAACTTTATCAACCTCATTAATACTAGTCACCAGGTTTTCTTTGATATTTTATTTCAAATTTATTGCTGTTATGCTCTTTCGGACAACATTTCAAAATATCATCTTCATTTCATGTCACAACAGCTTTTTCAGTTTTGAAATCAATATGTACTTGTATAAATGTCTACATTATGAAACTTAACTATGCCTAGTCGTTGTACTGTGTGCTTACCTCTACATCTTCCCACACAGTTCAGTAATAAAATAATATGGACTTGATTCTCGCTTTTTAGCTAGAAAAGTTTGCAAGCAAGTGAAAGAATCGTACACGTCATTATACCTACTACCACTGAACGAGGATAAAATAATATGGACTTGATTCTCGCTTTTTAGCTAGAAAAGTTTGCAAGCAAGTGAAAGAATCGTACACGTCATTATACCTACTACCGCTGAACGAGGAAGAGGAAATGGAGAAACACGTCGAAATTTGTATGTGTATCTCTCTGTTCTTGACTTCTCTCCGCCGCCACTGCTCACCTCACCTTTTTTATATACTTGTTCCAGCTTTTTATAACCTGGATGCCATGACCCTTTTCGGAAACTGCTTAAACAGCAGTAAAAAATGCACTCCTTTAAATATGTAATATTGTCGTACTGAGATGCTAGAGAGAAACTACTACTGGGCTATTTTCATCATGTCTCTTTATGCCTACCAGATACCAAAACCAGACCAAAGGACGACATCACGTGAAACGCACGTAACTTGAGAGAGAAAGATAGTTTTTACAGTGCTTTTATTTTGTCAACCAGAACGAGATAGGTTCTTTCTCACAAGGCAAATAAAACGACGGACGGACATGGAGAGGCTCTGGACGACAAAGTTTATGTGCATGGCTCGTGGCTCCATGAAAATGCTCTTTCTTTTCCAGTCAGCCACAACTATTCTTGGGCTCACTGCCAAGTTCAAAAGGTCCGTGAAATGTGAAATAGTGCGAGGAAAGAGACAGGAAGAAAAGAAAAGTCAAAAGTAAAAGCCACCTTTATAGCGGAAAATGTGAAAAGGCAAAATAGTAAAAAAAAGTTAACGTTGCGGCGGCAGTGGATAATGTCTGCGTGCCCTTGTGAAAGAGTTGCTAACTTCAAGATCACCTGGCTGAACAATAGGTACATACAAAAGTATACATTATGCCACAAAAATTTCCAGTAGTATTGCGACTACCAACTCTTCTTATTACATCATACCACATACCTTAAAATCTTATTTTCTTCTTGTACAACTTCTCCAGAAAAATATTAGGTAGACAACAAACAAGTTTCACAGACGTACACACATACACACACTGTCTCTTTTTTATTCACGTATATAAAATGATAAAGTTTTCTCTTTCAAAGAAATTCGTTTACTCCAAAAGTAAAAAATTCACATGCCTAGTCATAAATTTTATTCCATACATGCATGCCAACACTGCCAACTCTAACGTCATCACCGCGCATCGTTTTCTTCTCTTTTCAAATTGCATTTTATGAAACTTGCAAACTATATCTGCATTTTTTATCCTTCTGTATGATCTATGTACCTTGAACTGTGTATATGTATGCATTATTTTATAAATATTCAATTCTGCAATTCAAAAAACAAAACGTCACATACACACACTGTCTCTTTTTTATTCACGTATATAAAGTGATAAAGTTTTCTCTTTCAAAGAAATTCGTTTACTCCAAAAGTAAAAAATTCACATGCCTAGTCATAAATTTTATTCCATACATGCATGCCAACTCTAACGTCATCACCGCGCATCGTTTTCTTCTCTTTTCAAATTGCATTTTATGAAACTTGCATACTATATCTGCATTTTTTATCCTTCTGTATGATCTATGTACCTTGAACTGTGTATATGTATGCATTATTTTATAAATATTCAATTCTGCCGTTCAAAAAACAAAACGTGTATATCCGCCAAGTATTCACCTGTAAAATTGTTTGTATTTTTTCTGGAAACTTTTTAAAGTTGTTTGCAACTTGTTTACACATAAAGAAACTTGGACGAAAAAATGGGAATCAACTGCCTATTCTTGGCTACATATATGCTTATGCACACATCACACATGCATATTATGCAACTTTTTTGGAATTGTCATGATAAGCATGTTGACAAGACACTTTGGAATGCAAACCACAGAAGAATAGAAAAGGTTAAAAGTTGGATAACTTGAGAATAAAGAGTTGTTGAAGGGAAGAGAAATTGCCATCATCATTCCGTCACAGTGCATTCGTCATAAAATACAAATTGTTTCACGCACGGCAAACACATAGGCACTCCTGTATACTATATGCGTATTTTACATAAAAGCAGCATGTTTTCCTTTCGAAAAAGAGAAAAAAGATATATTTTCTATGAATAGAGAAATAATTCACATATTTCCCTTTTTACAAACCTTAACGATGAATCGGATGTAAAAAGCCAAGTTGCTCTCATGGGTAATACGTATACTTAAATTTTCTCAATGAAAGGAAGGGAAAAGAGAAGGAAAATGTTCAAATGCAGCAGCACGATGAATGCAATAATAATGCACCTCAATAAAAACTGATGATGATGCAACCATCATAATGATAATAATGCTTGTATTGTACACACAATAAATGCGTATCCCACTTGAAAATATATAATCCTCAATGTAGAAAACCATCATTCCATAATAATCAACGTCATTTCATTTGATTGAAACAAAATTGCCCCCTTTCAATAAAACTAGCCGTGAAATCCCAAGAGCACATTTCATGCCTTGTGGGCTCTATCCATCAAGGCAAATAATAGAAATAGAGGAGGATAGTATCACCAACACCACCACCACAAAAGTAATAGTTCAGCACCGCTTCGTCCATATTCAATGCTACTACTACTCCTCAAGACAGCAGCATCCGGAGTTGGAGAGAGCACGTGACGAAAATGACGGTAAAAAGAGAAACAAGTGACACAAAAGAGAGAAAAACTAAAAACTTTACAAGTTAACAGAAAAGGCAGACTTTTCCCTAATCGTCCCTTTTTGTTTCTTTGCTAACAAGACACAGAAATGTTGCATGCTAAAAGAGAGAAAAACTAAAAACTTTACAAGTTAACAGAAAAGGCAGACTTTTCCCTAATCGTCCCTTTTTGTTTCTTTGCTAACAAGACACTGAAATGTTGCATGCAACCGTGTGCACTCCACTCCATGCGGCAATGACGAGATGCATGCACAAAGCTTCTTCAAAACAGGGTATATGTAAAATGGTTAGCTGAAAAAATGGGATGGGAGGTTATTTGCTGGTTACGTTTATACAAGTATGTAGTAAATTATAAGCAAGGGAAAAGAAGGACAAGTCAGGGAAGATGAGACAAGTCGGAGAAAAAATTGCCGAGGCTGAGGTACACACTATTCCTTGGGGAGCTCGTGATGATTAAAATGGTTAGCTGAAAAAATGGGATGGGAGGTTATTTGTTGGTTACGTTTATACAAGTATGTAGTAAATTATAAGCAAGGGAAAAGAAGGGCAAGTCAAGGAAGATGAGGCAAGTCGGAGAAAAAATTGCCATGGCTGAGGTACACACTATTCCTTGGGGAGCTCATGATGATCAGCGAGGAGTGGCAGTGCTGGTGGGGTAACGCTGCATGCGTAAAGAACAACATCCTGCTAACAACCTGAGCTGAAGTCACATCTTATTCACACATTTCGTATTGTTTAAAAAATATGAAAATGGGGAGCTTACTACTGTATTTACCTAGAGTATTGTCTCTGTTTGTCTAGTAGCAACTAATAATAGAGCTTAAGTAGGGATAAAAAGTTGGTGTGGTAGAGGATAAGAGCTTGTTATTGGTTTCCACGAGATGAGGTGAAATGCTTTCTGTACTCTACATCGTTATAACCACTTGTGTACTACTTTTTGTTTAGATCCTTTACCAACCACAACTTATAAAAAAGATTAGGGCCAATTTATGCACTTGGTGGTTTTTTCGGGGATATTGTAATTTTATTTTTTGTGGTTTATTACAAAGTGGGCTGGTTTTTATCACCTGAATTTCTCTATTTTCATTTTTACACTGCACGCTAACTAGCACAGTATTATGCTGCCACACAGTACTAATTATTGTTTTCCACGTGACAAGTTTGACGTAAAATGGCTGCTATTAAAATAGCAGTGTAATTAAGCACTTTTCAACGCTTTTGTAATGCTGAAGGACTAAAGCAACAAAAACAGGAAATTATCAATACACACAGCCAGATAATAATAGATTTTTTGTGGAGCAGCAAACGCAGAAGCCCTATCAAAATGGAAAAAGAAAGCCAAAGGGGGTGTAAGTGAAGAGGGGGACGAATATGGCTCATAAAAATAGCAATAGATATAAATTTCAAAACTCTGCAGCAATGTACAAAAAAACTCCCGCATCGACTTTCTTTGAAAGCCAGGAAAAGAAAGGAAAAAATATAATAGTAAATCTTTCAGAGTAACATTACCAGTTACAAACTTACACAACGTTTTTTTCTGGTTTTCTTTCTTCTGTTTAAACACACCACTACTACTACAACAAGATGTACAAATGCAATAGATATAAATTTTGAAACTCTGCAGCAATGTACAGAAAAAAACTCCCGCATCGACTTTCTTTGAAAGCCAGGAAAAGAAAGGAAAAATATAATAGTAAATCTTTCAGAGTAACATAACCAGTTACAAACTTACACAACGTTTTCTTCTGGTTTTCTTTCTTCTGTTTAAACACACCACTACTACTACAACAAGATGTACAAAACGTGTACGTGCAACGCAACTTGCACTTTTTACTGTGTATATAACGTATATTTCATACATGTAACACATTCCATTTTTTACAGCCAAAGTTCCATTGATTCTTAAAAGAAAGAGGAGGAGTGCGGGAAAAAACGCAGAGGTAAAAAGAAGGGGTAAAAAAGTATGTGTGTACACACCGAGATTTATATTTTATGCTAAGAATGCACATACATGGCTATCCGCGTAGTGAAGTGGAATGCACCGAAAAAAACACTGCAAGCTTATTTCTTTTACTTTGAGCGATTATTATTTTTATGACTGGCTATCTCACTGTATGTACGTAGCATTGCATACCAACTTTGAATCCTTCCCTAAGACCTTTTCCCCAATACATACAGCTATTTTATATCTTTGCCTGGCTTTGAATTCAATAGTCACAAATAATAGTACTGGTGAAGAAGACCACGTTTCCACTCCTCTGGAATAACCAAGCGTAAAAAAGAAAGTGAAACAAAAATGCAATTGCTCTGCTACTCTTTTTTTCTATCCTTTCTTCAGTTATGCACAAGCTTACACATCTTTTTTCTCTCTATTTCGTTTACCCCACGCTGTTCCGCAATGGATCTATATATTTTACAACTGCTGCGTACAGAGAAAGAAGAAACACGTTCTTTTCGTAATATCCATAAAGACAACAAGAGTAAGTTGTTATTTCTACTTTTCTTCTGCTTGAAATACTCAATGTTCTTTTGAGATCACCATCTCCTTCTACTACACCACTACACGTCTTTTTCGTAATATCCATAAAGACAACAAGAGTAAGTTGTTATTTCTACTTTTCTTCTGCTTGAAATACTCAATGTTCTTTTGAGATCACCATCTCCTTCTACTACACCACCCGGTGTTATCATCGTCATGATCATCATCTTCCAGAATGAGTCATATCATCACCGAGAAAGTTGTAAAGTTGATGCTTCTAGTGCGTTTCTTGGTGCTTACATTATTTGCAATGCAGCGGTTGCAGACTTCTTCTCTCTGTATCTTGTATTATTTTGTACGTTCGCACAAGTGCGTATACAAAACACGGAGGAAAACATATATATCTCTGCTATATCTTCCATAAACCAAATGTAGTGAATGAATGAAAGTATGTATAAAACCAGTGAAGAGAATCCGTGCGATGCACACACATAGTGCATCCCCGCTGATGCAGTGGTGTTGCACTCCACTTGTGCTTTCTCACTTGCACAGATACAATGTTTCCATTTCACTCATTCACAACAGTCATCCCATTCATTAGACCTGATTCTTGATACTTGGCTGCTGCTGCTGCCGCTGCAATAACTTGGCAAGATGGTAGGTATTTATCTTTGTAACTGCAACAATGCAACAGCAACGTTTTTCTTCCGTTCAATTTCTGAAATGTCACAGAATTTTCAATTCAAGTAAAGCAAACTGCTCTTCTATTCTAGACGACTCGTTACATTTCCAAAATGTCATATTACACTCCTTTCAACCGATCCATTTTACAATTGCACCCAATTTTCGAGGGATAATCGTCCAAAAACTGCTACTTCCACTTGCATCGTCTCTCTTTTCTTCTCACATGTTTGTCAATCACTTTTGTGCTTCCTTGCTTTTACAGTATTAATAATATGTCAGTTTATCATAGTTTTGCTCCATCACGTAAAAAGCAAGAGAGGAGCATAACAACTCCCCACTTTTCGTTCTTTTTTGTCGGCATTACGATTGCAACTACTACTACTATTATGTCATGCATTCTTGGATAATATCACACAGAATGAGAGTGGAGGGGAAATGCCACTCAAGAAGTAACGTATTGCACTACATGAGAATGATGATGATATAGAACAGAAAATGCAAGGGAATGAGTGAGTGAATGAATACAAGGAGAAAACTTGTTTTATTTGCTCTTTTTAACGAGGACCAACATTCTAGCTACATTGTCGTATTAGCACCAAAACTAGTCTCAGTCTTTTTAAATATTTCCTTTTTTGTTTGCCTGCTTGCTTGTTAGGAATGCTAGAAAGAGAGAATGAGAGGGAAAAGATTGATAAAGAACTTTGGCGTGTGGCGTGTCAGCTGGCATCACATAACATTTCTGCATTGTTCTCTGCGTGTCGTAGGGAGTATACTTTTTGATTTTGATAATACTGTCGGGTCTTCTTTTTTTCCTGACTGTCACTTTCTCTCTTTCTCTATTTAATACATGCAGTTGTTTTTGTGCGTTTTTTGAAAATTTCATGACATTTTATGCTGGTTTCAGACTTCTTTAATTTGTTTCTTTTTAAAGTAAATAGATGCATTGTAATAAAAGTATTGCCTTGTAAATATCTGACTTCGTGGCTGTTTTATTTTTTGTAAAAACAACATTCATTCCAATAAAATAACAGTTTAATAATTTTCACGTCATCATATATTTTCTACAGTGAATAAACAACTAATCCAAATGTAGATATTGTCTTATCACACTTGGAAGACTAAAACTTGCACTCTGATACAAGAGCAGCATCAGTAGTAGTAAAGCAGATACAACCATTGTAAAATAATAACAGTTTAAATTTTTAGCAAAAAAGGAGTAAATAGCATTCTACAAAATACAAAAGTAAAAAGTTGTATCAAGAAGCATCAGTCAGTATCGCAATGTATACGTTAACGGAACGGCATGTTAAATGCATGACTTCACAGTTGAATGCATCATTCTTTGATCCTTGACTGGAAAGAAAAAAAGTGCAATCCCGTTTTCAATATCACGCACAAAGATAAAATGTCGGCACTTGACTACCATCCTGCTGCACGCATATGATGCTATTATAGCCGTGCGCAAGCTGCATATAGCAAACCCATTCTTACTTTCTCCAGAAAGTATTCAAGACTCCTTCAGAAAAGAACTAGACATCTTTACATAGTTGTTTGTTAAAATGGCTTATATGAGTACATCAATGCAAGCACAATGCCATGTGTACATGTTTGCGTATTATTACTTTCCGCCTTTCTGCCATTTCCGTGCAATAACTTGGGGACATAAAGGAGCAGCATTGGTATTATTATTGTGCTTGTGCTTTATTGATATGAATAATGCCTTTTCCCATGCAGTGCCATCTTCCCAGTCATCATGGACATTGAGCACGAGACACGAGCCAAAAACGGGCTTTATTAAATGCAAAATAATAAAAATAATCATTTCATCCGTATATATGATCAAAATTGTGTGTGCAAGAAGTAGAGTACTACAAGTACGTGCTTAGGCATTTACATTCTCTTCCCAATACACAGAGGCTTCAAGTGTTTTTTTCGCAAAATAAAACCATTATTTTCCCTCTTCTCGCACACAATACAATGTTCCATAACCATTTCTCAGGAAGATGATCTTATTGAATATATTGCACTTGTGTTGTGAGCCGAACATGGAATAAGGTTTGGCTGAGTGAGCTCAGAAAATAATCGTAATATTTAGTAAATCATATACATATTCTCCTCGAGTCAGTATCTTAACAGCCAGAAGCGTTTTCTATAGATGTGCGCTGCTCTCTTTTTCTAACAACAAAAGTGATGAAAGCGAGCAGGAGAATGTGTTGCCATCATCGTTGTCGTTTCTGGCGGCGGATAATCTTTTTTGCTTGCGTTCACGCACATTTACGTCTTTGGTACGTCGGTTGGGTACCTCCGTGTGAGCACCGTTATGATGACTGCGCTCTTCCAAGGGAGAAAAAATGTTTTGAAGTGTGTAGGTGGATATTTTATGGATGGGAGGAAAGAAGACGGATTGACTTTGAAAGCAATTGATTCGGATCATTTGGCAAAGTGCTGGTATCATATCCGACAGAGGAGAAGTTTACAACAACTACACACAACAAATATGCGTGCAAGCATGAGAAGTGAGAAACGCAACGCGGCTCAGCTTGGCTGACTTTCTTCTTTTTCAAAATGTTTTACATTCCGCATAACCAGAGACGCTGCTATCATGATATCACATTCAGTTGGCTTGGCTCTTGTGAAGGTTGTTGTTGTGTACATGAATAAATACTGACGACAAAATTCATTATTTGGTCTCACCGAAGCCATGTAATTTAAACATGCACTTGTTTTCGTTGCGTAAAGTGGCACATGATAGTACAAGTTTAAAACGACTAGTTTTGCACCGGTTTTTATACACATTCACACACATTTTATAGGCATCAACTTAGGAAGGAAGCACTAGGAAAAGTTGCCTGTGCACCGTTAAATAATAGGAGTATTGTCCTTGCCAATTCCAGCCAAAATTGAAAAGTATATCTGACTTCATAAAGTGAACTTTGTTGGCAATCCCTGACTTTTCCTGTTCTCCACAACAGAAACCAATATCTCATATTTCAAATAAATACAAGCAAAAAAAGTTTTAAATATATGAAAACTATAAAGCAACTATTTAAGGGTGCTATACCATTTTATTTGCCAATTCCAGCCAAAATTGAAAAGTATATCTGACTTCATAAAGTGAACTTTGTTGGCAATCACTGACTTTTCCTGTTCTCCACAACAGAAACCAATATCTCATATTTCAAATAAATACAAGCAAAAAGTTTTAAATATATGAATACTATAAAGCAACTATTTAAGGGTGCTATACCATTTTATTTATTATTATTATGTGACTTTTAAACTCATTCACATTCGCACTTTTTTTCTAATATTCATTTGATCATTCAAACTGTACCACTTGTGTTTTTGATTTCTTGCCATACATGTCATCAACATTTTCACTTGTCCAACTTCCTTTGTGTGCAAATAAATAAACTAACATGGAGCATGAATAAATAAGAATTTCCATCAGGATAAGTGGAAATGGCTCATTTTATTTAGCACCCCACAAAAACAGATCTTTTATACTGTCTCTATGAAAAGTGTAAAAAAAACTTTTTCTCAATACAACATTAAGCTTTCTTGCTTTATTAATGCTTTCTGTCTGCATAATACAACGTTTTCCACACCACTACAACTTTTTGACGATGATGATCACACAGAGAAATGGCAGTGTTTTGTTGATGATTCTTCCTCTTGCCAAAAGCTACTTGCTCTTTCAAAGTTTTATAATATGCCACTACAGCACCACTACTACCACCGTCACCGTCGTCATCATCATTATGAAAGCTAGCGCTGCTCCCATACCACCACCACCA
>JAANSP010002369.1:0-12955 GCA_036850745.1 Homidia socia | reverse complement strand
GGACAATCCAAGCAACCTCAGTGATGAAAAGAATGTGCCAAATAGATGTTTGGAAAAACCGGAAGACTACTTTATTGTTAGCAGGGATGACCCATTGTAAGTACCTTGGTTAATTTTGGAAGAGATTTTACTTTTAAAATTTTATTCATTCGTTCTCATTGCATTTGAATTAATTATTCGCATCTTTCTTGATGATGATGACTTGATAAGTTTCCATTATTACTGTTGTTGGTAGAGTTGTTTTTCACTACTTCTTTACGCATATGTTTGATGAAAGTACAATAAGTCATGTTGTCTGATTGTGAGTCAACTTGCTGGAACGTCTGGTCAAAAACCGATCGCCTGTATGTTTATTTAAGCATCATACGCATACATGCAGCATATAAAATCCATTTTTATTCACCAATCATAAAACTAAATGTTTCGAATTAAGTAAAATGAAAAAAACACAAACAGTACAATGAAATACCAACTTGCCAGGTTTTCCTACATTCAAAGTTTGAACAATTGGAAGTTTGAAATAAATAAGCCCTCGAGCAACGGCGGCTCCGACGACGGTCCATTTAAATTCTTTACGAAGAAAACAAAAAAAGCTTATGCTGCAGTTAATATCAAATGAAGTAAGTAAATTTATAAGTAATCAAAACGACATCCCATCTAGTTATTCACTTTTCACCAAGTGCCAAGGGTTCAACGAAAAATGCCGTTTTTGAACTACCTGCCAACGAAACAGGAGTTTCGTGTTCAATATAGCCTATTTTAATTCAAATTCAAATGAAGTTTAAAGCTGTCATGTTTATGATTCCCATGCATGATTTTCGTTAAGCAAAACGACATCCCATCTAGTTATTCACTTTTCACCAAGTGCCAAGGGTTCAACAAAAAGTGCCGTTTTTGAACTACCTGTCAACGAAACAGGAGTTTCGTGTTCAATATAGCCTATTTTAATCCAAATTGAAATGAAGTTTAAATCTGTCATTTTTATGATTCCCATGCATGATTTTCGTATTTGACGAAGAAACCAATTTTTATGATTTTGTATTACCTGTGGGAAACGTTTAGAAGTTAATGTAATTGCTGAAAATTATTGATCAATGATCATGTAACTTCAATTAGTGTATTCAGATTTTAAAAGTGTAACAAATCCAATAAGCCCATTTTCTGGTCAAACCATCTCCTTCTCATTAAGGAGGTTCATTGTTTGTTTGTTTGAATTTATAAAATGACAATGATTACTATATGACTATCATTTCTCGGACATACAAACAAAAAATATCAAATAAGTTCGAATTCTTATCAAACCTCGTTTTACAAAGTTCCACTTTTACTTGTTTTTTTACAATCCTGCATTCTCGCAACCTTTTTTTATTTTACTTAACATAGCTGTATAGATAAGTAACTCCCGATGTTACACATGCTATATATTTTATCTCGTTAAGATAAGATAAGAACAAGTTTATGCCCATTTTAGCTGTATATCATCTACGAGTCAAAGATAAAGCATGAAAATAAATAAACCGCTGATTTAGTTATGTCAAACTGCAGATGAAATTGTCACTGTGATTATTTAAATTTAAAGCTCTTCTTTTGTCCCACGTTTTGGCAAATATTACAGCATCCAATTTAAGCTGAAAACAACTTGGTCAGTTTTCACAAATTTTCTGGAACATTTTCTTGTCACATTTCTTCTGCTGGCCTGGTTTCACAAAGTGAACAAGTGATTTAAGAAACGGCAATAGTTTCTATACCATTTTGTATTTAAGTACTGTATCTTGGCAATGGGACATGATACGTTTTCTACACTCGATTCAACTGCTAAGAGTTGCTAGCAAACTGTACGAAATGAGGCGATGATGATGATTTAGTTTAAAAAATTTAATCAAATTTCCATTCAATTAAACCGCATTAAGTTAACTCGAACGTGCGCACATCCACACAGCACAAAGCTGTAGCTCCTCATCACGTACCCCAGTTTTGTAGTTTGCTTTTTCTTGTTAAACCGTGACTAGTGACTTGAGTTAATTTAGCCCTTAGCTGTCTCAACAAGCCTCAATTTGCCATGGATCCCGTAGATAAGTTGACATGATCATCTTTGTCCATCGTTGAGTTGACTTTGCTTGCAATAATAAAGTAAGTACGTGTACATGTTTCTCTTAAATTCCTGATTTTCATTTTTCCTTCATTTTATCAGATTCTAATAGACTTCCACAAGCGATGCTAACTAATTATAGGCAAAAGCTTTGATAAAAAAAATGGTGTAGCATTGGTAAATGATGCGGAGCCAGTTGAGAAAGAACACTTTTAATTAAATGTACGAAAATTGTTTAAGTCGTTCAAATAAACCCTGCTTAAAAATCATTACTATTCCACTTATTGTCCAATCGGTAAGGATGAAAAAGTTTAAAAATATAATTATTTCTATTTCCGGTCCTCGATTTTTATCATTTCATGTTCGCTTGATTTTTACAAGCCAGGAATACCAAAAAGAGAGCCATGCACAAAAAAAGAGAATCAGAGAGAGTGACATGCACGCAATTTCTCGCTGCACAATCAACTTGTCTTCCATTATATAACAATAAAAAATAATGGGCTTTTTATTCCACGCGTGACAAAGTTTCCTTTCAGAGAAAAAAGCAGTACTTTTGTTGGTGTGAAGTCAAGGAGAAAAAAAGAATGTGTATCAGGTCAACATGCCTTTCCATTAACTGTTTTCCTTGCCAGTGTCTTGATTTCCACAATATTTCCTTTCATGTGGAAAGTTGGAGAATGATGAAGGAAATGTTTGATGGAAAGGTTGATGTATTTTTATGCTTTACTTCTCAGACGTTCTTTCTCCATCCCACTTTCCACCATACAAACCTTACTGCAGCCTAAAAGAATTGATGTTATGGAAAATGGTTCAACATAAGACATTCATAAAAATAGTGGAAATGGAATGTATAATAAAATGTACCTGTTTATTAATCATGAATAATTCGTTACAGATATGTTTGTTGGCTGTTAGTTGCACTATTCGTTATCCATGTATTGAGGTTAGCGTTGGCAATGTCTCCGATTCGGAGCCTTGGTTCGGAAAATTGGAATGGGATTATTATAATGCCTTCATTGAATAGCTCCGGCAAAAGTATTCGATAAAAGTTTAGTCACGTAAAAATATTGAGTTCATGAACAAGCCAAAATACTCTGACGACTTGAAAATAGAGTTTCTCAAGTCGTCAGGCCGGAACCCATTTTGTGTAATCCTTGATCCTGATTGTGCCGTACACAAAGAATTATATCAAGTCAGAGGAAGCAACGTTTTTGTCAGACTTATCCAGTGATGAACTCTGAATAATTTACTAAAAATATTGAGAAATGGATTGAAAGCTATTTTCCTCATTTTTATTTTATTCCACTCAAGGTTTACCCTGTACTGGAATTGGAAATGTTATATTATGTTATCATGCAAGAACCCAAAGCAATTGAATGTGAGAAAATTCGAATCATTTTTTAATACAAATTATGAATCTTTGTTATTTCCACCACTTTATTTACATACATCAAAGTAACGTCGTGTAGGACGTTTAATTAACACTTGCCATTAGTTTAGCGCAAATATCAACTTTCAATAGTCAAGCAAATCCTTCCATGCCAAAATACAATCATAGGAGTACCAAAATGTTGGACATTCCGTAAAACTCACAATAATCCATTTTTGCGTTATTAATTTTAAACACTGGCCCTCGCATCTTGTCTGGTAAAGTAAATGAACAACTTGTTACCTAATGATTAGGTGAAAATCGAAAGTTTTAACCGTGGTATTCTGCAACCAAGCATGTAAAAATCTATATTGCATAAAAACGACCTTGCTCCTTACTTACTATACAGTAATAGTAATAGTCACTACACATTTGACATTACCAAAGTAGTTGGCCTTGTGCACATGCAAATATGCCTTCTAAACGTACTTCCTTGAAATTAAGAAGCTTACACGTGCATTATTTGTGTAGGAAAAATGAAATGGTGCATTTTGCCGAATCCTCCGTTTAGAGTTTCTCCAACAACCTTGGAAAAGATGCTAATGTATTATTTAGGCACTCATAAACGGTTTAGAAGCACTCGCGCCTTGAATAAAACCAGCATCTAGACACAATTATTCTCATGGAAGTTATCGCTAAACCACAGCACGTGAGTCGACAAATAAAGGGAAGCTCGCCACCACAAAAACCACTTTTCTATTTTATGCATTGAGAACGAATCAAGTGAGTTTCTATGAAGATAAGGCAGAAAAGAATATTGTACGAATGGTTGACATGACCTGATTGTTCACTAAGCAGCAAGGATATTTCATGGTGGATTGATGACGGTACCGTGACCATGATGATGCGGCAAAAGTTCTTTCTTTAACTAAAGACAATCTCTGACTTTCTCCTACAGAGCAATGGGTTTCCTTTTTGGATGTTGAGGACCTTGTAAAAGAATTGACATTAGCGTCTGGTTCAGGGATTGTTGTCATACCACTATCATGTAACATTTAAATAAACTGTACCAGTTTAAAATTTATGTCCAGAAATATGTTCGAATGGATCATTCCATAGAAACACAGGATAGAATTTTCATTGTATAAATAATTAACTTAACAAAACTGAAATGTGCGTGCCAAGTCTTGCCTTACTCTGGTTTTCCGGGACCCTTTGTTCATACCAGCCAGGCAGAATACATTTCTTAAGACTGGATAGAAAGGATGCGTAGAAAGTAATCAGTCACGTATTGGAAATGCTATGAAATCAAGTATATTACCACTCTGTAAATAATCATTAAGAAAATTGCAGGCAGGTCATATGTATGTATTCCACAGCAGCAGTGCATCTGCAGTAAGAAATCGTTCAGGCCGAAAAAACGGTATGGTGTATTATAGTTACTAGGAATAACGCAAATTCAAGGTCATAATTTTTGGTGACGGCCCATTCCATTTTCGTCCGTGCAATGCAATGAATAAGGCCTTATCAGTCAGCACTCAGTTACTACCCATTTTTTCAACGAGAGACATTTTAATACAATGAATGCTTCTTGTGATTCCTGCACGAATGCATAAAATGCCATAAAATAAACTCTGTTATTAGCCTTTTCCAATAGGCCTGTCTTATGTTGTAAAAGTAGTTGAATAAAAAGTCAGACAGAGTCTAGATAACGTTATTTATGGTAAAATGGATGTTGTCGTCATCACGGCCGACATTCACAATATTATCGGACTTTGCAAGCTTTTAAGGCTGAAAGGTTGCGGCGTGGTGTGGTGGTTATATGCGCGTGTGTGTGACAAGTGAAGTGCGTAGTAGTAGTGCGTACATTTTTCTTCACTTCCTTCCTGCCTCCCACTTTCGTCGTTGTTCTCTGCTCAGTTGGATTTGGATGACACTGATTTACACACACCTGCCATAATCCATCCGCATGTAGACATCCATATTGCCAGTCTAATGTCTAATATAGAAAGTTTAAAAGCAACATCGATCATCCACAAACTCCATACACGATTTCATCTGCGTTGTCCTCCTTCTTGGATTTTGTGTGGGTGCAGCTTCTAGGATAACCGGTAAGGGAAATCGGGAAAACCTTTGCAGAGTTTAAAAAAAGCAAATGCAAGCTGCAGGTTCATTGTATTTCAAAAAAGTGCAGATTTTATAAAGGTGAAGTAAACAGATGTGCTCCACTGTTGTTCCTTTGGCTGAGGGAGCTGATGCATTCTCTGCTGAAGATCATATTGTATCACGTAAAAACTCTGTGCAAGCATTATGATGAGTGGTTATTATTATTACATTCTTTCATTCATCATATGCCCAGAGAAGAGTGCAATGATCGGTTTAGCTTACTAGGTAGTCCGACACTTTTGTTCAGACAGACACATCCTCTTATATTTTTCATTGAGTAACAGACAATATGTGTTTGGAAAATTCGTCATTTCGCTGTATGCTGTTTTTTATTCAAATTGGCCACCTTGCATAGTGATACAAGATGAAAGTATTTATTTACATCTCACCCTGAGAGCATCATAACGTCAGCTTGGCTGCACTTTAAAAATTGGACAACAAAATCTGACTTTCTGTTTTAGCTTGCGTCAAAAGTCTAATTATACGTGATATTCCATTAGCAAAAAAATCTTTTGTGTTGTTTCGTACATTGCATTGTACAGAATGCTGCAAAAGAGTGATTTTGAAAAACGCTTAGGTACCTACATTAAAGCTTCTATGACATCATGTTATGATCGTGGCGTGTTGCGCTCCATCCCTGCAACAATACTCAAATATTACTACTAGTAAGCCGGTAATAGCTAATTCACCAGCGTCCATCACACTATTGTTTTACATTATTAAAACTTTAAAACATCTTTTTCCGTTCCTTGTCATTCATGCATCACGCTTCATCAGGCAAAATTATAAGAAGCCAAACTACTGTCATGTTAATAAACGAAGTAACGGGAAAATGTAATGCATAAAATCCTGCCAGGATGATTAGGTCACGCGTAATATAAGTAAGATTAATAAATGGCAGATAGTAAATGCTTTCTAAATAAATAAATACATGAAATGAACGGTTCACAGCATTTTTGTTCAGGTAGTTGCCAAAATTAAAAGTAAATATAATCAACCATGACTGTGAACTACTGTCCTTTGTCCCTTATATAGCGTGTAAGTAACTTGATCAACGCAAAGGTATTAAACACCCGGTTTACCGTGTTTATTTACATTATTTTTGCCTTTTAAAGTCAACAAACCCTGTATTTTGGGGCGTTTGTTTACTATCACTACTGGCATGTTCACTTACTTGTTGTTGAGTAAGTGTTGGTACAGCAGGGCTACAAATCATTGTGATCACGACCGCCTCCACACAATTGCACACCTTTCTGCTGTCACGGAGGTATAAAATGAATTTGCAGAAAAGTCATTACCAGCTTTATGATAAGATGGAAAAATAAATGGTATAATTTAATATGAAAAGCACTTGACACCGAACATATATAGCCATTATTATGGGTTGGCATGAAATGGGTTAGTTTTTAAGGCTCGTTTTTCACATGGGATTAAAATTATAAATTATAAAATAAGGTTGGCTCTAGTTTCCCCTGGCCAGTTTGAAACAGAGCAACTATATGTTTCTTGCGCTTTGATTACGGATAGTTTGTAGATGAAATAGTTTGAGCCAAGCAAGCGTGCACGCATCACGGTGGTAGTGTCAGGGTACAGTTTTTGTATGACTGATAACCAGATACAGATTTGTGAGAATGATGAAACTAAATCGGTATTTAACGATAAATGTACACAGAAAAGTGCATTTTAAATACAAGCGGGAATCAATTGAATGTAAACATCACTAATAACATAAGTATATAACCTGCAGTTAAGAATGATTAAACTACCATAAAACGACTATGAAACCAATTGAAATTTGAAATTATAAATTGGATGTATCCTCCTATTAATAATCATGTGCACTGTAACCTGTTTAATTTCTTGCAATAAAGTTTAATTAAAGGGACATAAAATGCCTGCTCCATTTTCTGCTTTTTTGATATTTCGTTTTTATTTCTATAAAATCATTTATCTTCCTTTGGTCTTGAAATTCATATCATGTATTACTTGTGAAGAGTATTTTAGTCGAAACGCAGTCATAGTAACGCAGCATAGTTATGAGTTGATAAGAATGCCACCGTGATGATGATCAAGACTAAGATAAAAATTGGAAACTGGGATTGTGTGTGAGAAGAAGGTCAGAGCGCCATTCCAATAATAATAGCGATTCGTTCTTGTAACTAATAAGTCAGGTATATCCACCCTTTTCCTTATAAATTGCAACTGAAACATGTAATCACTCTACTAGTTTGCGATTATGATGATGATCATCACCATCATCAAAGATATGATAACATCATTCTAAATCATTGTAAAAAATTGTTATGAAGCACGACATCGTCAAAAGGCAGTATATACGCAACGTCGTGTCGGAACTTTGAATTGAATAGATGGATGTTTTGATAGAAAGATTTGAGAATTATAGAGCATTCAATCATATTCACTAATCATTATCCTACTGTCTGTAATGTATTTTATTAAACATACAGCGGCAGCAGGAAATTAAATGAAAGATAACAAATAGCATTTGTTACTATTACTGCGTCCATTATTTATTTTTCCCTATGTAGCACACCGTCAGAGTGTAACTTTCAAAAAGAAATACATTCACGCTTTTTGCATTACCTCAGTAAACTCTAATTCTGACAGAAGGTTTGCATTAGAAATTCTCATTGTGTTTAATGTTGGCATGGAGACCGGATACTGTAACGCACACGCATATACCCAGACAGGTGTAAAATGTTGGTGCGTTATATTTACGAACCAAGAACAAATATGCTTACAACTACTTCTGCTGCAACTTACTAATGGTGTTGAGATGAAGAAGGTGAAATTTATTATAGGCCCAGACATCTTTTGATTTCGTTTGGTTGGACTCCATAATTAATCTTCATTAGGTTAGCACTACCTATAATACTACACCGACAACCTGAACCAACCGTTTATTTTTTGTCTACAGGTTTAGACGAAGAATCGGTAGATCAGATCTTACCAGTTTTCTGCATGTTTTGTGTGTACGATGAAGTTCCTTATATAAAAAACCTTGTTCAAATCCTCTTATTGTAGAAAATACATTTGCGTAAAACGATAAGAAAAATGGTTTGGGAGAAGAGGCTAGCATAATATAGCAGCACAGCAATAATATCACCTTTCTACTAGCCTTAGCATCAAGAAAGGAAAGTCAAGTGGCAGCAGGATGGAAGCGGAATGAATGAAGAAGGAAAAAAGTATTTTTACGGTCGTGGTTCAGTTCAGTTGGTCGCCTTGTAAATTTTACTTTCTTGTAGTTCGTTGCGTTCATAATGTTGTAGGAGCGGAGAGAAAGATAGATAGTGTGTGTGTTTAACAACGTAAAAGTAACCAAGTTTTCTAAACATCTTTCCGCTGTTGCCATATCGCCGTAATGCTGTGGGATTTTAATTCAACTAAAACTTCAACTCTCTTTCTCCTTCTCCAACTTCTTTCGTCGTAGGATTTATTAGGGGGAGTAACTGTAGCTGTAGTAGAAGAATGTACAAGGGAAAGCAGGCGCAAGCGATGACTTCCTTGTCGTCGTCTTTTCGTTTTCAGGGAAAACCGGACAAGAAAAGTTTGCTTTACATTAATGCTGCTGCTGCTGTTGTTGTGCATTTCTAGTTTCATTTCATTTATGTACGTCTATTATTATGTGTGTTGCTAGTCTTCCTGATACCTATTGTTACAAGTTTCACGAAAACCCATTTGTTACACATGCACTTATTTATATTTGAGAATGCTTTGATGCTATTGTTATTGCTGCTACACGCATAAACAAAAACGCAACAAACGACAGTAGTGGGCAGCAGCATAGAAAAGTTTTGGTTTGTTGTTGGAAAAAATCTGTTTTGCAACGTGTGTAAGTAATACTATATTTCCACATGAAAAGCTGGTAAAGCTGTGCAACAAAATTTAGCTTTTATTATTATTCTTTGTTTGCCGTGTTGCATTGCGGCAGCCAACTCAGGTATTATAACTCTCGGGATAAAATTCAATGAAGCCACATGCTGAGAAAATGCATGATAGCAACCACAATCACAATAACAAGAGGGTTTTAGCGATTGCACATACAACACTCACCTTTCGTAATTTGAAATATCAGGAGATTAGACTAACTAGTCCAACCCTGACGCAGTGCGATACCCCAATCCGAATATGTTTTTTTTTGGAATAATGCAGTTAGAGAGAGTGAGAGCAAGAGAAAGAGAGGTTTAGCTGTTGGCCTGAAGAAATGAGTTTTGCCATAAATATGGTCATTAGAAATGTTATTAAAGGGAGGTTATGGTTGTACAATGATGCTAAAATGGAATGCACAATGAATCCAAACAAAACGCTGCTAAATATCGTTTGCAATCCGTCTGTCAAAATCTATAAATTTCCGTTTCGTTTGTCATTCTAAGATTAGGTGAATGAGTCAGAAGTTGAAAAGAGAGAGACAGGATTTTACTTGTCTGCATAGGGCAGGCTTCCTTTATAACGAACCTCATAGGTTTCGTTTCAATTTATATTAGTTTATTATTATTATGCTAATCAGCTCAACTGTTTATGGCTAGCCATAAATGCAAATTAATACATTCTGTGCTGATGAATGCGTGCACAATGTTAATATAAAAATTAAATATATTTAAACGCACAGTTGTTGTTGTTGCTATTATGGAGTTATAATAGAATCCAATTAACTAAAGTTATAAAAACATTATTATGGCACTGCGTATGACTGATTGGCCAACTAAATGTGCAACACGAACTATGTATATTTTGCATTTCTAAACAGCAAATTCAGCCCTTCTTTTTAAGTAATAGGTAATAATATTTAACAGTAAATAAATAGTACCTTTTTTGTTGAGCTTACCTCTTCTTTACTAAATCGCCAGTCATTTATTCGTGATACTGATATCAATTTCAAGCCAATCGGCAAGCAGCAGAGAGAGATGAAATAAAAAAGAATTGATCCTTTTTTCTCTTGTGTTATCATCCTTTGGCCCGATCAAAATATTCTGTGAGTAAACCAAACCATACAAATATACATACGATGACATGTACAATTGAGTGGGAGAATAATGCAGCAAAATATTATGAGAGTATCGTGTCAAGTATTTATTTACATATAATTTATTTATCATTATGGATGTGTCATGAATTGCAAATTCTTCTAAAGTACCAAGTCCGCTGTGCACAAAGAGGCTAGCTGAAATAAAGCAAAAACGTTTATCGGACTTGCCATCATCCTCTACCCATCAAAACATCATCCTCATTCCTCATCGTCGTTATTTTCAACTTTTATTTCCTTTATCACGATCTTCCTTATGCACTGCTTTTAGGACATTGCATTATATTTTTCCAAGAATTGAAATACTTGCATGCATAACTATATTATGCATCCATCCATATTATTAGAAGATTTCCTGTTTGGCAATGAGGATGATGTTTGATACTGATACCATTGCTGCTGTGGGAACTATACTTGCTTTATTGTGTGCACACATTATACTACCAATCACACACGCTTACTTGCTACTATTATCATGCCCATTAAGTGCAAATATTTTATTTTAAATACTTTTTAGTTGACTGCNCACACACGCTTACTTGCTACTATTATCATGCCCATTAAGTGCAAATATTTTATTTTAAATACTTTTTAGTTGACTGCTGCTGCATTGTTACAAAAAGCAAAGGTGTAAAATAAACGCATAACTACTAAGTAGTACTTTACTAGTACTAAAAGGAGAGACTGAAAAGGGCACCATCATTCATTATCGTCGTCGTCGTCGTATGTATTATCAAACAATTGACGGCAGAAACACGATTGTGCATGTAGTCGTACAAAAAATAGATCGATTGATGAGGCTGATGGCGATGGTGATATTTTTTTAAATGTTATAGTCGTGGTGTAAAATAAACGCATAACTACTAAGTAGTACTTTAGAGGTACTACTACTACTTAGTAGTACCTCCAAATGAGAGACTGAAAAGGGCACCATCATTCATTATCGTCGTCGTCGTCATATGTATTATCAAACAATTGACGGCAGAAACACGATTGTGCATGTAGTCGTACAAAAAATAGATCGATTGATGAGGCTGATGGCGATGGTGATATTTTTTAAATGTTATAGTCGTGTTACGATTGTAAAGTGGAAATAAAGAATGAATCCTTTCGGGTTGACGTTGATAGAGCAAGTTATGCACGACTCTTAACTTTTCGTGCGATATTTTTGACATATTGACTGCAGCAGTGCAGTGTAGCCATATTTTAAGCAGGTATGTGATGTACCGTTGTTTTCTAATAAAAAATATATTTAGTGCCGGTCATGTCATGAATTAACATTCGGTTCAGCAGAGAAAGACACGAGCGTCATGATGATGATCCATAATGAAAATGAGATGTGGTGGATGGTATAAAGCATGAAATGTAGTGTAGTTTATTCACTCAAGTAAAAAAATGCATCCTTTCACACAAGCACATGGTCAATCACCTGCTACTCTGTGCTAACAACGACGAAAACATCATTACAAATGCATAACATGTAAAAAAAACAATTTTTTTAGCACATTGAAAAATCATAGGTTGTAAATGTGCAAGAATTTACAATATAAATAGCCACAAGCTATTATAATAAGCCACCACAATAATCATCATGACACTTTAGCATTTTGCTAGCTGTCAATGGTACAAAAAACGACGTTATCCGTGATGTTAGCACACTTCAAAATTAAAATGCATGACATGAAGGCAAGTGGTGGGGTTGGGGTTTATAAAAATGTGAGTAGTAATTGACATACTGCTTGGATAACCGCAGATGCAAGTTTCGCATCATCACCTGCCTTCTGTCAGTTAAGCATGCAAACAAACCAAAAGTAAGAAGAACGCCTACACATGCCTACTTTCCACTTCTGTTCTGAATAAATAATCCCATCACAATCAAAATGAACATCCCCTGCTGGTCCTCATATTGACCTCAATAAACACAACAACAACTGCTGCTCTTGCTGCTGTCTAAAAATAATTTTAAAAGCAGCCATTCTGATTATGATAAATATATGATTAAATATGACATGGAAAACAGAGTTTGATTTGTTTCGACGACACAAATTGACTATCATGTTTTTCAGTGTTTCCTACTAGTATTGTATGTAAAATGCCCCTTCACATTTTCAGGTCTGATTGTTAACATTTCTTATCTCTATAGCTACTGTTTTATTTGTGTGTCTGTCTGTCTGCGGTTTTTGAAAATTTGCTGAGCCGACTTTGGTTACTTGAGCTAACTAACCATCCCCTAGAGAAAATGCTAATTTTGAAATTTTCTCGTTTTAAACTTCTTGGAAATGACTGA
>JAANSP010002368.1:0-12955 GCA_036850745.1 Homidia socia | reverse complement strand
ATTCAGCTTGCACACAACTCTGGATACTAATGTGAGCCTACTTCGCATTTTCCCATCCATCACACTGGAAACTGTCAAGGTGTACTTGCAAGCGCCAACACAAGGAGTGGTCCTCCAAACTTATGGAGCTGGGAACTTTCCTACCAACAGGACTGATTTGCTGGATGAGCTTCGCAATGCTTCCAAGCGTGGAGTCCTTATTGTCAACTGCACACAATGCGGCCATGGCTCTGTATCTGCCATCTATGAAACTGGAGCACTTTTGATGGAGTCTGGAGTCATCCCAGGCTTCGACATGACACCAGAGTCGGCGCTGTGCAAACTCTCCTATGTCCTTGGCCAAAAGGACTGGTCCCTTGAAAAAAGGCGTGAGATGCTTGTAACCAGCCTGCGAGGAGAACTTACCAAAATCCAAAGCAAGCCAGGCCAATTTGTTGGCTCAAGCCATGGCTCTTATGTGTCCACTCCATCAGGAGAGTACTACCAAAACTACGCAGAAAATCCCAACTTTGCACAGCAATTAGGACTCGACGTTGTCCAGACTATTGTACAAGTTGTTGCCAACAAGTTTGGAATGAGCACTCCTGATGAAGTGGATGGGGTGAAAAGACTTCTTGCCCCAAGTCTCAGCTGCGCTCTTGTCGTCCCAATGTGCAAAGATGGAGTATTCGGATGAAGTATACGAAAAGAACTTGGATGACATCTTTGGCAACTCGGAAGCAGAAATATCGACGCCAGACTACTCTGGACGTACACCACTGCATTATTCTGCCGCACTGGGAGATAAGCGTACAACCGAATATCTTCTCAGGCATGGAGCATCCGTCCATGTTCGTGATAGGTAAAAGCATTACAAAAATCTTTTTCTTTGATATAAGCCATAAGCAGAGCATTTAAGAGTTTTACATGCATGGCAATTTTATTTGGTAAATGCAATGCGAGCATAATCATGTCATCTCTGAAGAAACAAGAAACCGATTTTGATGTCTGTAGAGTACAAAATTAATTGACTAAAAGTTCGGTTTTACTACTAGTCTTACATTTCCCCTTATTCCGTTTTTTGCTCAAATTTTCCGTTCAAATATGTCCTTAATTTAATGCAAGGCCATTTTTAATTATCCAAGTTGCTCATTAGTTTTTTTTCTGTTGTGCTCATTTTCAGAAACAATAACATCAATAACGATGAAATCTCTGAAGAAACCGATTTTGATATCTGTAGAGTACAAAATTAATTGACTAAAAGTTCGGTTTTACTACTAGTCTTACATTTCCCCTTATTCCGTTTTTTGTTCAAATTTTCCGTTCAAATATGTCCTTGATTTAATGTAAGGCCATTTTTTAATTATCCAAGTTGCTCATTAGTTTTTTTTCTGTTGTGCTCATTTTCAGAAACAATAACATCAATAACGATGAAAACGTAAACGTAGCTAGAGACTTCTTAGTGAGCGTTAGTTGGATAAACTCTATGCTCCAGTCTTCAGGACATTTTGAAAATACTAGGTAAATGTTTTTTACGAAATGTAAAAATGTATTGAATGTAGATCTTCTTTGTAGCATTTTTCTATTTTGTTTTTGCTTATTTTGTCCTTTGGTTAACAACGGGCGATGNTTTTTACGAAATGTAAAAATGTATTGAATGTAGATCTTCTTTGTAGCATTTTTCTATTTTGTTTTTGCTTATTTTGTCCTTTGGTTAACAACGGGCGATGTACTTGTATTTAAACTGGCTTAAAATTTCCTATTTACAAAGAGCCGAGCAATCGGTAATTTGTTGTTGTAATAACAGGGGGAATGTAAGACATTCTTCCGTACGTAGATAATTATAAGCTTCTGTAAAAACACGCTTGGGGCTATAATAAATACTTGCTGCATTTAAAACTATTTTCGGACACAAAGGAAGATTAACTAACATTGCATTTCTTTAATTTTTGTTTTACAGCCGTTGGCTTCTCTCCACTTCGTGATGCCATTGAATTTGATCGTCATGAGGTTATCACCACACTCAGACAATGTGGAGCACATCTTACTCTCGAGCCCACTGCCCTGGGAGCAGAACTTTGCTTGTAAGTACCATAATCTTGGCTTGACCCTTTGTATTCCTTTTTTGAAAATACAGACAGTTCTGAAAATTTACACGTTTATTTTTCTTAATTTGCAGGGCTGCAAGCAAAGGTGCAACTATGAGATTGAGATCGTACGAACTTGCGGGGGCAAATCTGAGTCAAGTTGATCCATGCGGCAGAACTGCTCTCCACGCAGCCGTGGAGTCTAGAAATGTTAGCTTCCGTTGAATGGTTGTTACGAAAGGGAGTTTCTAAAGATATCAGGAATGCTCTCGGTCAATCTCCTTTGGAAATTGCTAAACTTCTCAAGTGTCAAGAGATAGTGTGTTTATTACAATAACGATAAAAATTATTAGTGGTTCAAAAACTACTATTTTCTATTATTAGGCTGCTTATTTATTTTCAAAGTCTTTTTAATTTTTTTACCAGAAACATGATCTTTATATCTAATAATTAGTATGATACCAATCATGATTTTTTTTTGCTCAAAACAAAGCCCCGCTTTGGTAGTTTTAAACTCATTTGCCAGTCCTGGTGTGTATTATTTAAAACATTTACAAAATTTTAATAACTTTCAACTCTCAAAGCTGCTTGTATTTATAGACTACACAATAATTTTATGTACTGAATAACATTGCTCGAATATTTCTCTTTATTGCAAAATTTCAAATTAATTTTCTATATATCAAAAGATTTTACTGTATTTTTGATGACAGAAAAAAAATCTAGTATCAAATGCAGCTACATGAAAAGTGTAAATATTTTAGCAAAATTATATAAATTTTGATTTTTATTCATTACATGATGATTAATAATATTGATAGTGTATTTTCCAACTTATCTGTTGTATTAATGGCTGTAAAAGCCATCATTAGATATTTTAACTTGAATAAAATACATACATTATTATATGAATTTTTATTTAGTGTAAAATGTCCAGTCATTTATCAACAAACATAAATGATTATGAATGTGTTAATTGCTTACATAATTTATTTTTTAGCGATACCAAACACTGCACTATCTATGATTTATTCACATTTACTTAACCTCCACAACTATCCGAGTCAACATTGGACGATTGAGGGCTGTGCTTGATGTCACCTTCTGATATTAATTCATTGAACTCTTGCTCAGGAAAAATATACTCAATTTTAAACTTGCTATTAGTTTCCTCACAGTCATTTTTGTTATTTCTTTTTGAACGACGCAATGTCATCCCTGGGCTGACAACATGAGCAGATACTTTGAATTCTGGATCAAACTGACTGGAATTTCTATACTCGATCTCATCATCAAAATCACTGTTTTCGGTATCACTGTTCGAGCTAGTCAGAATTTCCTCTTTGATAGTTACTTTGGACGAACCATTTACTTGTGCTCGTTTGCGTGGTCCAGCTTTAGATTTGATTTTATTATGTACTTGGCTTACATGTTTTGTCATTTTACGTCTTGTAGGAAAACGCTTGCCACATTCAGAACACTCGCAAGGACCACTAGGATAAATTGGTTTCCGCCCCCTTTTATTTTCCACAAGTTTTCGCTTTACTCTCAACTTGGGTGCGTCAGGATGCTCCACCATTCTATGCTGATACAAATGTTCAACTTTTCCCAGTTTAGCGTCACAGATTGCACAACTGAAAGATAGTTGCTCGCCTTGTTCTATTAGTATTCTTTGGTATTCATTGACATAATTGTGAGGAAACGTCTCCCCAGCATTTATAGCATCTGCAACCTCATGTGGACTCTTATGTCAGCCAAAGATGACTTTTGTACCCTTTTAAACGAATGTTGGGTTTTTTGCAAACTTCACAGTCCAACCCAACGAATTGCATGTTTGAATTTTTATTTTTATTTTTATTGTGCTCACTGCGTTTATGTGCAAGTATTTCCGCAATATTTTTCATCCTCTTTGTACAAATATTACATCGAAAGTTGCCAATATGTTCTGATCTAATGTGCGTTTTCACTTGTTCCTCTACTTCATCCCCTTCACCGAGAAATTCCTTCAAGCAGGTACAACAACAATAACCTTTGTTGGAAGGCTCCTCTATTCGTTTCACATGGTATAGTTGGTAGGAGAGCAATTGTCCCTCGATGATTTGAAGTCCCTCGTTATTCAAATCGTCCAGAAAGCAATCTTCACCAGGTTTATCTACACTAACATCATTCAGCAAGCTTGGTGGGATCGCTAATTTCCAATGATTTCGATGAGTTTTTCTTCTGTGGTTTCGCATTCTCACAGGTGTCTTGAACATTTTCCCACATACATCACATTCTGAATTAAAGTTATCAGGCTTTTCATTGGGATCGTGCGCTGCCTCGTGTATTTGCAAACTTTTAGAGTTTCCCAAACGGGCTCCACAAATTTTGCAAACATAGGGACGATCTTCTTTGGCTATATGCGTTTTTGAGTGTTTTCGTAACGCTTTAGCAAACATTACTTTTCCACATACTTTGCACATCTTTTTACGCATGTTTCCAGCTTTATCATGGTGGACAAGAAAATGTTCCTTTAGAGCTTGGTCAGTTGTGTACGAGCGGTTACAAGTTTCGCATTTGTAATTTTTTCGCAATTCCACATTCAAGTGCGACGCAGCATGGCGACGCAGTTGAGTTCCCTTTCTGAACATCTTTCCACACGTGGTGCACTCGAATCGTCTTTTCATTTCTTTACTTTGAGGAGGAGGTTTGAATCCTGAAGCGATGAAGGACGCCTTTTCTTCAGCGTCGGTTACAAGTTTCGCATTTGTAATGTTTTCGTAATTCCACATTCAAGTGCGACACCTCATGACGACGCAGTCCAGTTCCCTTTCTGAACATCTTTCCACACGTGGTGCACTCGAATCGTCTCTTCATCTCTTTACTTTGAGGAGGAGGTTTGAATCCTGAAGCAATGAACGACGCCTTTTCTTCAGCGTTCATGTGAGTAAATTTATGAGTGTCCATGTATCTTGGTTTTATTGGTCTCTGGCAAATGTCACATGGCGTGTCTGCTACTTGATGTGTTCTGACAATATGTTGAGAAAGAATGTCATTTGATGTAAAGTTTTTATCACAGACATTGCATTTGTATGCTCCAAGGTGAAACCCCTTTATGTGAATTTTGACTTTGCGCAGTGACGCTTTATCATGTCCTTTTCCACAACTGGCACCACATTGTCCACACACGTAGCTAGATTCACCAAACTTTATAATAATTCTCCTCAAAAACCATTCTTCCTTGTTCATCCGTTTCAACTGGCGCAAAGTATTCATTGGAATGTCGCTTTGGATTGGTATTGTCTTTGGCCTTTGGAACAATTTTGGTGGTAGTTTTTGTACATTTTCTAGTTATTGCTGCTGCACGCTTTCTTGTATTATTTGGCACTGTAACAACGTCTTCATAAGTCTCATTGTTGCTGCTTTCAGAACTTATTTCAGAATCAGACTGGGACATAAAGTCGTCTCCATTATGATTATCATCAAAATAGCTTTGCGATTCTTCTTCAAAGCTGCTTGCATTACCAGTACTCGCTTGCTTGGATATTATGCATTTGATTTGATACCAAAAGTGTATTAGATTCGTTAATTGATGCCCTAGTACTAGTAGAGTTGAAAACTACGGGAGATAATGGGAAATTTGCTGATTTTTGTACAGGTGATGGATGCAGAGGTGTCAGTATTGATGAATACTGAAGGGTTTGGGAAGATATTGCGGACGCCATTGAAGGTGCATTCTGCTGACATGTTGAAGTCTCTTGTTGAATTACTAAATTATTTATTGGTGTTAAAAGATTCGCCATGTCGGGAACAATATTACTAGAGTTCATTCCATATAACTGTCCATTATTATGATGTGATGTAGCGGTCAAATTACCTGAAAATAATGTAATGATTATTTGGATGACATTTACATTTTTGAATTATTGCTATTTTTAGTACTCAATGTGTCAAAACTGACAATTACCATTTTTTAGTACTCTTGAACGAAAGTTTAGGATCCTCCCGTCATTTATTGGTACCCTGTCGACTGTATCTTGAATCGTTCGTCGTATACAGCCCAGACTATCGTTAAGTTGCCTTTGAATTGCTTGTATTTGCTCATCCAAGATAATTAGTCTTTGAATTACTGCAAAAAAACAAGATTTTTATTATTCTAGTTTATTTTTTAGTTAGAACTACTAGTAGATGATGTGTGTGCCCAATAATTAGTCATTTTAGGTCTTACTTTCTGTGCACGACAAGCAAAATGGTAATTTTCCATCTTGGGCAAAACTCCATTCATGTTGAATTTCCGTAATAGGCACTTGTAAAAGTTTACAAACTTTTTCAAAGACTTCCACCGGTTTTTTACCACCATTACTACAAATCATTCTTACAGGTAATGACTGCAAACAAATTAGACAGTTGCTGTTTACAGTGATACCCGGTGCTGTCCTCAGAAAATTGGCAGATAATACTCTACTGTCTTGATAAATTGCTGCGGCCGCTGGAAGTTGAATATAATGAATTTGTCCCGGTGAAAGTGTTGTCAGTTGGGAATGTGCAGTTAGCTGAGGATGGTGATGATGATGAGCCATTTTCGAAATATTTTATAATGAAATATTTAATACTTTATAAACTTGGGCTCGCAAAATGAATATTGTAAAAAAAATCGATGTTCCCATTGATTGTCTACCACAGAATATTACAAACTTGACCAACTACAAAAAAGAAACAAAAGACACTTGTTTGTTTATTTACTTTTTTCACAAGTGTAAAAATGCAACACACTAACACAAGTTGGATTTAGCATGCATTGAATGGAGACTTTTACATGCTTTTATTTTCAGATGTGGCAAGAAATAGAACAGATGTGTAGAAAACAAAAGATTGCAAGCTCAAAAGCAAAATGCAACGAATACCGAAAAATCTTATGCATGCTTTTACTTTGCTTTTGGTAGACGCTTTGTTTCTACATGTCAATTATCGCTGTCAGTCATTTTTAGCTGGTCGTCTGTCGCTTTAATTTTTTTCTTTTTTTTGAATTTTTATAAATATTTCATGGTATTCCCATTGCAATACCAAAAGCATTTTTGGCTCAAAAAGGACCTACGTCTGATTTTCCCAGGTTAAGTTGAAGTACGCGCATTTAAGCTCCCAAGTTCACTTTAGTTATTAATTAGCTCTTGAATACGTTATTATTGTGCACCCATGATTTTTCATGATTCCCATATATTGAGTCGTTATCCTTTTATGTAAATGTCTTTATCAAGTTCAAGTGTATTGATTTTTAAAATACCATATTATTGACCATATTTAATTACGCAAAAGCTGCTGCCGTCTGCCATTGTAAAATGTAAAGGTTAACATAAATATAATAATTACTATTAGTTGGTACTCGCGTTTTGTTGTATGCTTATCGTAATTATTTCAGTGACGTTAACAATGTCGTTGTAATATTTTTAGGTGTTATATTATTATGACTTATTTAGTAAGGTTAAAAAATGCATTGGTATTTATGCGTGAACAATGCTACGCGAAGCAATTATGTATTATTATTGTACAGTGTGAGAAAATGTGTGTGAAAATCGAGAAAATTGTTTATTTGTTAGCCATAGAGGTCGCAGTTACCATTGTCATCATCTAGTAGTTTACTGCAACGCTTAAGGAAATTTAAACATGCAGTGGTTCTACTGATAGACTTTGTGAAAACCTAATTCGGATCTTCTTACACCTGCAGCAACCACAAAGTATTTTGAATTTAAATAAATATTGGTAATGACTTTTAGTTGCGGGAGCTAAATGAGGTGACAGATATCATGCATATCATTTTATATAATATTTTATAAATATTTTGTCTTCTAAGCAGTACGGTTCTTTTTGTCAATTTATTATTTTATATAAATATTTTGTCTTCTCAGCAGTACGGTTCTTTTTGTCAATTTATCGTTCTGATACCGTTAGCTTTATGGAATTATTTTACAAACTGTATTGCAGGGAATTGTCGAATGGTGAATAATTTATAAAATAAATTAAACTCTAGTAAAGCAAGAAGGTGCATGCTGATTTACTTGATAACAAGTACATGTAAATATGGTCACATGCACACAGAGGTTCGAATAACGACTATAACAAAAAACAACAATAACTTTGAGATGAAAATAATAAATAAAATGAAGTCTCGGGAAATTTTTCGTGGGAAAAACCAAAGCGCGAGTTGTTTACTGGCAGAACAATGCAATGCTGAACGTTTCAAGCTGAAGAATTTTAGTTTTTTAATCCATCCACTAAAGAAACGAAGGAGATTTAGCTAACTGTAGTGATAAGTATTTGAGTTCATACAAACACAAGCATTGAAACAACATTACATTTTTGTCTTCTTATGAAGTCGAGATACCTTGTGCATCATGTGACTTTGAAACAAAGAAAGAAAAGGTTCACAAAATTTAATCTTTAATATGCATTCCTGACTAGTCACAATTTACTAGGCATGTAAATGGAACTCGGTATTTATTTTTTGAGGGACATAAAAAGTAGAAATCATAGTCATTCACAATTCACAATTTATATTTTCAGACCAGCATGCAAAGACATTAAAATGTCAAAAAACCATTAGACAGCAACTATTGTACCAAGTAGGCAATCATAGCATTAAAAACTAAAATACAGTTTCATTATTGCAGGCAAGTAGAGTATTTAAAAATAAATGTGAATAAAGTTGATTTTGAGTTAGTGTTTAGTGTGCGTTGCGTATAATAAGTAAAAGTGATGGATTTTGATAAATACTATTTATTATTGATGCCACTATTTACATCCTTTTTATAATTTACAGTGCAATGGATGTATTATTGGCAGAGCAAATCATATCTGCAAATGTATTTTTTTTACATATTGATGGATAGTTAATAAAAATTCAAGTACCTATTACTAAATGTACAAGATAAGATAAGCGCCAGTAAAATGTGTAATTGGTGCCATTATGCAAACCAAAGCACATTAGAGGAACTCACCTGCACGCATCTTCCTTTCTTGCTCATTTAACACTAGTTAAATAGAAATAAATGAACCTAAACAAAACATTAAAAAATACCCTCATCGCTATTTTTATTATTATTATAGCACAGCGTTGCTTTTTACAAAATCCCTCGACTCGGCATGTGCGGTTCTTTTAGTCGTTAGATTACCCATTCTCAATTATTATTTAGCCTTAGCTTAAAAATTGTGCTTTGCACTGTGCATAGCACGTACATACCCAAAAAATTAATACTAGAACATGACTTACTTACTGGGCTCGGCTAGTTTTTATGTAGGTAAGGTAAAGCACGTATTTTTCAAAATGTGCATTATAGGCGCATATAAAAACCAAACCAGTCTGCTAGTTATGTTGTAGTAAGCTTCTTCAAAGCAAAATACGTACAAAAATATATACTCTTGTCAGCAGCACATTTGTCTTTCCCATATTATATTTTGATTGTGAATCACCACCACCACTCAAGATAACTACCCACAGAATCTTGTAAAGATATATAAAATAAAAAGGAGTTACATTTTCAAAGCATTTAATTTTAAAAATAAGTATATCACCAGGATGATCATACCTTTTATTATTGCTAGTCGGCTTTGTACGTTTTATTAGGTATTGTACCTTTGAGATAGATGGATGTAAAAAACTACTACTACTACTACTACACATTACGTTAATATTTAGTGCTATTGTTGTTACGGCTTACATTAACTGGGTTTTACTTTGCTTGATTGTTTGCAAATAATGCTTTTAGCAATTTTTACCCATCATATACATGCATTCATGAGAAAATATAGTGGCAGAGAGCGTCTTCTTGTTTATAGTTTGATGTGGTATGCGCATAGGAGGATGATAAAAATGAATTTAAATGTGAGGAATAGCTTTAATGTGTTGATGTTGAAGTACTAGAATATGTATATGCTTGATTGTGTGTGCATTTTTCGCGTTTTCGCACAGTAATTGGCGATTCCCTTGAAGAAGAAGAGAAAAGACTTTGTTGTTGGTTGTTACTGATGTGATTATTCCGATGATGATGAGTAGTGCATGCTTGTTTACTTACTTACTTGGCTTGTTTTGTTTCGATGTTTGAGCCAGTTTCATGAGGTTGCAAGTCAGTACCATCCGTTTCATTTCTTGGCGTAGCACAGTTTTTTATGGCTGAACAGACAGACTAGTTTTCGGCTCATCTTCATACTCATCCCTCATAATAAAATCATATTAATTCTTGTCGTTGTGACATTGTGTACGATAATAAATTTCTTATCTGTTTTGTCAGTCAGTGGTGGACTGCTTGAAGCAAAGAGTGAATGAATGTGCATAATAAGTCGTAGGCCAAAACCTAAAGGCCTTAAGGGACGTGTATATACACTGTGCACGCAAAAAGGTGCGCACAACAAATAATAGTGTCAGTGTACCCCTTTTCGGTGGCATAAGCTTATCAGAGTGTGCGTGCTTGTAATGTAAGCACAAAAGTCTGATAAGAAATATCAATTACATTTAACAGACATTTTAACTACCAAGCAGTCCAGTTTCACCGAAATCACAAGTGTTCAAATGCCAAAACTCTGCAGAAAAATGTCTTCTTTCCGTGATAATATTCGAAGGAGACATCTCCACCACAAGCAAGAATCCCTTTTAAATCTAGTCATTTCTAATCTTGGAATGGGGATTTGCTTGTGTGTGTTTGCAAGTGTATTAGTGAATGTCAATGGCCAAAGTAGTGACAGCGTTGTCAGCAGTCGTCCACCTCTGCATACAACAGGAGCATCCGCTGCAGCGGCAGTGAGTAAAAGTGGACCATCGCTTTCCGCTTCGGAAGCGGCGGCGCCCACTGGATCAGGAGCCGATGATACGGACTACTCTGATGCAGACTACGATGACAAAGATGTGCAGTTTGATCAAAGTCCACCAAATGTGTTGATTTTACTTGCGGATCCCGAAAACGGGACAACGACTCCCCTTGCTAACCAGCCAAATACAGAAGTGATTCTGGATCCTTCATTGAAAAAAATCCATCTGTTTTGCAGTGCTTTCTATCCCATCAGATGGGTTTACTCTGGACAAGGCGTTAGTAAACCAATAAATTGTCACTAAAATACAAAAATTCACTAATATACAAATACTGATACCCAGGGGAGTTTGTCAGAAAATCTGTCAATGTATAGTAAAGTAAAAATTTAAAAAGGCATCAAGATAATAGATCATGGGAAAATATTTGCATTTTAATAAGACACATTCAAGTTAAGTAGTTGTTGTCCTTTCAATATTTAAAAAAAATGTATACTCAAGTTGCTGAGAGGTAAAAATGAATATTACGTTTTTAATGACTGATACGAATTATTAGTGGCAAAAGTCAGCAAAAACTGATATCGAGGTATGCTTTATCCATTATGATTATCATTGAATTCAACCCTGAAAGATCCATCATGGACTCCAAGTTTATTTATAAAAATACTTTTTTAACAAGTGACGCTTGACTTTGCTCTGCTTACTTTTGACCTTCAGTCATAATAATTACGATATGTATGCATCTGATATTCAAGATGTTACCATTTTTCGCATCAGAAGAGTCACAGCACCCAGTCGTTTTGAAAATTTGCTTTTAAACCCAGCATCAGATTTGCGTCATATGAGTTAAAAAAAACTTCGTGAATGCTCTTGTTAGATGTTGCATTCAAAAACATTAAATATTTTACATTTATTATGTAGTTTGATTCACAGTTTGAGGTTTATGTGGGGAGGATAAAAGTTACGTTAGCGGTTACAGTGGCATTATCGCCATTTTTTTCTAGGTTTTTAGATTTCTGAAAATGGTGCGCATACCTACTGATACACTTATATACAAATACTCCTTGCCTATTTATCATCAGCATTACGTGCACAAAATAGGTCTAGCAGGTCTAGAAAGGTGCTCTTAAGATGTTGGAGAATTTTCACAGGAAAATGGTAATAGTATTGCACATGGTCGTGACAAATTCTATTTGCTTTATTCTTCATGCTGTTTGCAGTTCCCATCATCCATACATTACTTTTTTGTTTGAAAAAAGCAGAGGAGCGCCTGAAGCTAATGAACTAATTAATTTTTTTAAACACCGCATCGTCTCTTGTCGTGTATCTTAAATACCAAAATGTTACACAACTGTAAAAAGGCATGTATATATACTCTGTCGTGCACATATATAAAGCAAATTACTATTGCACTAAGATGCACCAATTTTAGGCTTTGCGTTTTTTGCCTGCTTATAATGTTTTTACGAATAGGGAAAAATTGGGTGAATCATCATTATCTTATTAACAAAATGCGTGCAGGTGTAACCTCTCTATGTACCTCGTTTGTTGCGTCTGCACTCAAGTAACTAATGAAGAACACGATATTACATGAAGATACCAGGTTGAGGATTTCCCAGCCAAAATGGCGGCGGAACTTTTATCTCGGTTTTTTATACAAATATACAGTTATTTTAGCTCTAAAACTGTCATAAAATGCTATTCAAATGCGTACCATGATGACACATAGGTACATATTAGTAGGTAGTAGGTGCCCATAAAACGCGGGGTGTACATATTTATAGAGGCTCATAAAGAATGTGCGATTTTATTTTGGTATGTAAATTTAGGTAGATGGTTGTTCATTTTCATACTTTTCGGTAACAAAGGCTTTTGACTTGCAAAGCTAAAATCGGAGAAATAAATAAGCGAATGATTATACATCATGAACTATAGACAGACAACAATGAAGATGTGCATATCCCGCAATAATAAAAAGGACCATATAAACTTGTCACTTTGTAAAAAGTACAATACTGGTTTTACCGCAAGGAAAAGAATTGACAATACAACATGTCATTGGCGTAATAGGGTGTAGCGCAGCATTTTCTTGAATTTAAATATTGTTACAAAAGTA
>JAANSP010002367.1:0-12956 GCA_036850745.1 Homidia socia | reverse complement strand
CACTCATTCTAAACAAAAAGTATAATCGTTGATAAAGTAGCTGCATTCGAGTCAGCCAAAAATGTCAAAGTCAATACAAATTTAAAACCAACTCTTGCTTCACCAAACGACTCTTGACACTGGCACTACAAACAGTCAATTTTTAAAACTTAAATATGAACTTTGCGTCCAATTACATACGGGAAAATATTTGCATACAAAATTAATTTAAAATCAAATTTGAGATTGCTTACAAGAAATGCTGTTTCCTTCCTGTGAGAAAGTTTGCAGTCAATACCAAAAGTAGTTTCCAAAATCACCAATCAACTTTAGCATTACCTACATGAATTATCAAGTGGAATTTGTGCAAGCTACATGCCATAAGAGTTGCTTACAAATGCAATGTTTAACGACAAACTACAACTAAAAAGTAATATACTCACAACTAACCTTATACTTTGATATAGATGAACAGCTACCTGGCGATAATTAGATGAAAAATGTAGCTGCAATTATCCTATACATACAAAAACACTTATACGACCAGTCACACGTTGAGCCGTTTGCAAGACACTCATTTCATAGCACTTGTTTCAAAGTAAATGAAGAATTCAAGGTACCAAGTCAAATAGTGGGTAAATCCAAAAGTAAATTTAATAAATCTAAGCAAACACTCGACCTAAACTCACAAGGAAATGATCAGGACCAAGCCATGGCCAAGTCCAAAGGTAAAGTAAAGAGAACCACGAAAACTATATTCTAAAAGCACAAGTGAAAGTCCAGAGACTTAAAGCTTTACAATGTAACACACAATGTAGACTTTGTTTTCAACGTAGTGTGGATCGAGAAAATATGCCAATTTTGCGCAACTTTTACTCGTTATCAACCTAAAAGTAATTGCTCAAAAAACCTTTCGTGTAACTAAAACAAATCATACGGTACTGTAGTAATCAAAAACTTTAATTTAACTATTTTAAGCTTTAGTGTTGTTGAGAATGGGGAACCGTTTTGCTGCAGATGCTGTCTTTAACTCTATTCATCAGTTATTATCACCGTGAAATTAAAGAGAGTTGATCAAAAAGTCTTACTTTAATCATTCAGACCAGAATATATTTACAAATAAAAATGAAAGCCCAAAGCTGCAGAATGGGAATTTTTGTCAACGCGACGTGTGCAACATTTCATGCCTTTATCAACTCAAACCCCTAAAGTAGTCTTTTTTCAATATCAAGTCTTTAATAAAAGTATTCAACAGCTAACTCACGACATTAGTTTCAGCTTTTAATTTTCGAATCTAGGTAATCTTTATCGGAATCTACCTACCAAAACGTTCTCTTTCCTCCTGCCAAAAATGTTGAATTATATTACAAACGCTGCTTTACATGTGCCGTTGTGAAAGGTCTAGAACCACCACTTTTAAAATGACATTAGGTTTTAATAAATATGAGCAAAGTGTCATTTAGTCTGCTTGACGGACCGAGTTTGGGCTTGAATGCAGGCAGATGAAGCAATATTACCGATTGATATTTTTAATTGCAGCCCACTTGTGGTCAGCATGTAATAACCCATGAATAAAATTTGAAAACAACAATAGTAAGTTGTGGTTTAAATTTTTCAAGTTTTAATAAATTCCAACACTACACTGGTATGATTTTTACAAAAGTCAATAACTAAATATAACTAGTATAGCTATAAGGCGTAACATTTCTCTGCAAATTCATAACTCAAAACATGCACGTTTTGGAATCTAAAAATTTGACGTTTATGCTTGCTTATAATTTTTTAAACTTTTACAATAAAACAGGGATGTTTTAAGAGCCTCAATTTATGGTTCACATTACAGATTTTTATTTAATGACAAAGATCTTATTTTTTGTTGTTGCTGGTTTTCGTATCGATCTCTGCTTTACCCACATTTTCTCTCCCAGCATCTCTAATCTTGATTTAATCTACATTGTTCATTTTATCTTTACCATTTTCAACCTCCTTGCCATGCTAATTAGTGTTTCTTCCTTTGCTTTTTCTGCTCCTGCTCGTCTTTCTTGCTGATTTTTGGCAACTCTTTTTTCTTGTTGGCTACTAAAAATAATTTATTTCACATTTTTAGCTTCAATAAATCATAAACATTGTTAATTTTATTGCAACGTGTTATGAGCCATACAAAAAGGTACTACCTTTCGATGCAGCAGCTACAGTTGCCTTTTTTGGTGTGATAGTAGAACCAATATTTGCATTTCCAGATTGTGCCAATTTCTTTCCTGTTGGAGTCTTGGCAGATACAGGTGAAATAACACATGGTTGTGCAACGTTGTCAGCTTTTTGTTTTAAATGTCTCTTTGGAACTTTTTCAGGCTCTTTGGAGGAGAGTATAAAATTAAACGTACAGTTATTCAACGACTGTTACTACTTCAATGTGTGAAAATTTTTTATTTCAACTTACCCCCATTAATTTCTACAGAATCCTTCAATAGCAGCATAGTTGTGACTTTATCCTTCCCTGGCTTGTCCTTTTGCTCTTCTTCTTTCTCTGACGAATCCAACCAGCGCTGAACGTAATCATTTTTAATCAGTGGCTCGCTTGATATATCATTCAAGTCTAGTTTCAAATTTTCCTTTTCCAAATGTGGTTCCATTGTACTAAGGCTGTACGAGGTTGTAGTGGTGGATATTTCGGTTGATGAGTCAGTTGTTGTCACTTGTTCAGCTTCTGATTCATCGTCTGAAAAGATAAAACAATACATTTGTCAGTAACAATAGTGACTAGTCACGATAAAAGTATTTCCAAGCGTTTATTTCACATACTGTTAGACTTGCATGGATATTTTATGCATTACCCTCATCACTAGTGGTGCTTCCAATTGTCTTGTCAATGTCGACCTGGTTGAATTTGGTTGATTGCATTGATCTCTCCTCATTACAAGTTGGGGTCAGTGTAGGTAGTTGTGATGGTAATTGAGACTTCAGTGTAACGCTACTTGATGGGACAGCATTTTCCTTTGTTGGTTTTTCCCCAATTAGCTTGGGGTTCTTGGAAGCACCTATAAAAATTATAGGCGATAATATATATAGATAAATGAAACACTTGGAAAATTGTGAATAACTGACTGACATTTGCATAGGCAGTTATATCTTTGCATCTTTGATATTACCATTTACAGCCTTTTCATTTTCATTGATGTTGCATCTTTCCATGAACACATCCGTTTCATCGAGTTTGCGTTTGTTAGAAACTGCACCTACAAGAGATGGAGAACAAAATCGAACTTTATTTAATGTAATGTATTCCAAATTATTTTATACCAAAACATGTCCCACGCTTACGTTTTACAGCAAAACAAAGGCTTCTCCTGTCTTGTCTATTTTGGTCGCTTCCAGCAAACTTTTCGATTGATTTTACGAGCATCAACAGGTTGTCGCCTACTTCCTCTTCTCCAACGATTGAACCAAGACTGGAAATGAACTCGGCGTGCTGATTAATTTTTTCTTCTTGAACAGATTTAATATCCTGTTTGTTGGCCTCCAACTCCTTTGTACAGTCGTCCAATTGCTTCTTGTACAACTCTTGCTTTCCTTCTAGCTCCTTTTGACGAGTTAATAACACTCCTAGTCTCTTGTCCTGATTGCTTACAGACATGACCTATAAAAAATAAATAAATACCATGCAGTCAAACTGTTGGCCCAGGACGTGGTCAAGCATGTCAACTTCACTCACATGACAAGCTAAAACATATAGTTTACAAGTAGAACCTTCATACTTTTGAATCATAATCGCGGTAAACATTGTAAATGATAATTTTAAATAGAAATACAGCCAAAACAGAAATATTACAAAACCATTAATCTTAAGAGTAGAATACGTGTTTTCGATTGTAAGTGCAACCTGTACCTTTGCCATTTAGGTCAAATTTGATTGATTAAATGTTAATTATATTGCTGTAACTGTAAATTCTTGTACCTGATAAAATCCGCAAACAACCCATTTATGATGCGGGTTACATTAATTCTAAAATTTTTGTATAATTGTATAAATAAGCACAACTTACCCAAAATAAATGTCACCAACTAATTTTTGTATTAAATTTTTTTTAAATCGACGATATTTTATACCAACAATAACCCACAGCTAACAAACTACTTCACAGCAGGTTTTATCAATTTAAAGCCTTTTCCTGCACACACACGACACAATATAAAAAGGGGAAAACTGGAAAACACACGACTGGTCTCGACCACATCCAACAGAGTAATGAGTGGATTGGCTGCGAAAGCAACCCTTTTTGCACATCATATTACACAAAAAACTTGAGCCAAATATAGAAATATCTATGCACTACCAAAAACGTGGTTATAAATACTTGCATCATGGTGTAAAACTTTTATTTGGTTTGAGAAAGATTAAAATGTTATTCAAATTTGAATTTGTAGTTTACATATTCGCCTTGTCAGCCTCGTTGGTTTATACTCGTAAACACATTGAACTGGAGTTTTATGTGTACACTTGTGTTTGTTTTATAAAAGAGATAACAACAAAACCAAAACATTGTTCAAGGCCAAAACTTACGACAAGTTATTTGGAAAAATCTTTTATTCCTCGAGCCAAAACTGAAACAAAAAATTAAATCCAATTGCAAGCTCAAATCCAAGAAACAGGAATCATTGGGTGAACTTTATAAAATGTCGGTATCCTACGCTTAATTTCACGAAAAACCAATTCCAAAAACCAATGACAGAAACTAATACAGGAAACTTTGTACTTAACAAGCTTGTTTTATTAGTATGCTCCTAAAAATAAAATATAACTAAACGTCATTGCCATTAGGTCTTCAGAAGCGAATGTAGAGTATTTGTATGACTGGTTATCTAAATATGAAACCTCAGTTACACGATACGGCAACCTATTATCAATAAAGGTATAGAGCATGGTGAACATAAATGCAGTTTGGCGCATCAAAGTCGAAAAATATATATTTTTAAGTGTAAAAGTTTTTTAAAATACATTTTGTGTTGATGAAAACATTCGAGAATAAACTTTTAGTTAAATGGCCTACATATGTTATCCTTTTACTTTAAAGTTCGATACAAAACTAAAAATTGACGTTCCTAGTACAAAATCAAAAGACAAAATTTTTGAGTCTTCCTAAAATTGCCCGACCTTTAGTCCAAACTAAAATCAAATTCAAGTTCATAAATTATAACAAAATTTTTGTTCAACGTCAATAAAGAGGATGCCTTAAAATCAAAGTCGTGACAAACCAAAAATCAAGCATAGGTCCAAAAAGTGGTTAGTGTACGTTAGGGAAATATTTTTGAGCCACAGCCAAATGCCATGATCCAACTTGTTAATCACTATAAATTACAGTGGAGATGGTCGAACACAAAAAAAAACAATACTAAAAAGTATTATAACAAAAAAATTTTCAGCCTTGTTTAGCCTTCCACCACCAGCAAAAAATGGTCTTGGAAAAACGCGCTACGTCGCTTCAAAGTTCTCGAATATCAACTGTTTGCTATCCACCTTCCAGTAACACCTATTCTTTGGTCAAATAAAATAGAAATTCAAATAAATACCGAAAATTAAAAATACTAAACACTTTTACTTTTATGCAAACAGAGAGACAAGAATTCAGTTTCAAATACAAAACAAAAGCACATAATTTTTGCTCTAAAATAACGAGAGCCAGTCAACAATGTCTCACGCAATGAATAATTGAATAATAATTTGATTTGACGTGCAAAAATTTTGAAACTTACTTACAAAGTAGCTAATAATTTTGTATCCCTTTCGGAGCGTGTCAAATTGTGGATGTCCTTGGACAAAAACTTGCAGGCACGCTTAGGTTCTAGTAAAATTCATCAAGAATTTTTTGCCATCTTTAACATATCGATTAACTCAAAAAGAATGCAGGTGTCACGTTATGCAGTGTTCAAAATGGTTAAGCTGGTAACGCTGGCTAAAGGTTTTCACGGTGAGATATTATTTAGAGAGAGTGGCCAGGGTTGGTTTTGGGGTAAAGCAACATTGAGCACATTTAGGAATAATTAAAACAGCTTTATGATCATGCGCGATTATCAAAAAATTAACAAGAAACTATTTTACCATAATATGTTCCCAATTTATTGCTGCATTTATATTTCACTTTTAATTTTATTAAAAATGTGGATTCCGTGAGCTAGCAAATGATTCAAAAGAAAATCAAATTCGTTTTTTCTAGTTTGGATACTGTTTAAATGGATTTTACGATGTAGTTATTTTAAATTAGTTCATCTCGCTAATATTACTTTCAAGCTAAAAGACGGCTTAAGCTGAACAGAAAATGTCAATTTCCAAAATGCGACACTAGTTCCATATCAACTCTAGTTATTACGATTTTGCAACAGACGATAACCAAAACATTTGCTCTTCAAAATTTTTTACAAATTTTCATATGAAACAATGGCTATGGACTGCTGACAAATCAACGTTAAACTTTAAATCGTTTGCAAAAGTTTTAATCAAGCCTTTTCTCGGTATTTTCTAGGTAATTGACGACGCACAAGAGAAAGGTTATTTATCGAAATTGGTGGTAAATTAGTCAAGCAACATAGTTGCTGCGTGCTGATTTTTTTTTTTTTTCAAAAAAAATGTACGTGTCAAATCGATCCCATTGGTTATTGAAATTCAAAATTATTGGGCAGTGAATAATGAAAATGCAGCCTTTTCATTTCCAGATAAATAAAATGCGCGTAAAAACTTTGGGATTTGGTTAATAAATGCAGAGTTAATACATCAAGGCACAAGTAATTATATTTGAACAAACTTTATTACTTTGTTTACTAAACGCTAGTACTACAAAATATTTTTTGTAAACTCATTTATTAACGACTTCATGGTTCATAAAACCACATTGTTGAACATTATTAGCTTAGTAAAAACATTAGTAGTTAATTACATTAAAATCTAAAAACTAAATTGTTTACGTTTTTACAATCAATTTCCCAGTCACTCTCCCATATCAACATCATTATCAGCATCAGAATGCTCAGACTCATCTTCAATACTCATGGTTTCATCGGCACTCAAGTTTACCCCATCCACGTTCAAGTTGTCTAGTTCCATGAAGAATTCTATTAGCTTCATACTATCGTTGCGATTATCCTTTTGAACTTGCACCAATAATTCTTGAATTCTAGGAATGGTTTTGCGATAAAACCTTAGATAAATCGTTTCATAGTAATCATGCATTAGTTGCCAACCGACTTCATCCATAAAATCAAAATCGCGGTGACGTGTAACTCTAAACGGTAAAACTATAATATTGTAAAAAAGCACTCTAACTGGAAATAATAAAACAGTTGAGGGATAGTATAATCTATCCTCAATAAATCGAGCACACACTTCAAGAAAATCTGTGAATTGACCTTCGTCCAAGTTTTTTCTGATAATCTTTAGAAAACCAGTACAAACTGGCAGAGATGGGCACTCTTGAGAATTTAAAAACTCCAAAAACTCCCTGCATGACATTAATTTAATAATCACATCTTCATTTTTCGCTAAATAAGCAACATCCCACAAATCTGAAACGTTTCTACTTTCACTCGTATTGGTCTCCATTACAAATTTTTCAATTGCTAGCCAAAATAACTTGGCAATTTTTTTTAACGGTCTACCTTCCATGTGCCAATTTTTTATTTCTGTCAATGAATTGTCCAAAAGTGCAAGACCTTTCATGTCTACATTGTAGAAAACGTTAACATACAGTCGGACTTTGCTATAATCCAAAATTACTAGTTTATCATCTACTACTCCGACATTATTCAAATTTCCTAGTCCTTGGAACAATTCCCCCTTTGTAAACGTACATTGCAGCAAACCAAAATCGCATAACAGTTGTTCGGAGTGGAGGTTTGGATTTTCCGCACAAACACGCGCCGTTCCATATATACCAAAGCAGATGATTGCTTCGCAGAGAGGGGCCAACTTCAAAGATTCTGCAATTAAAAAGGTTAGTTGTTAGTTTGAATTAAAGCAATGTATTGACTTCAAAACCAGGGCATTTTCGACTTACCAATGGTAGGTACGTAATCAGTTTCTCTCATTTCAATGTCTAATCGGTCTTGATACAGTGTCTGCAGAGTCCGAAAAGGAGGAAGCATTGTTGCGTCAATATACCGCTTAAAATCGTGTGCTGAGTACGCTCTAAAGAGACCACTGGGATTAAATCTGTTTGAATCTTTAAAACTGTTCAGTATCTGTTGCAGACCATCTTGAGTGGGTTCCCGAGATGTAAGAACTGCTCCAAATTGAGCATGTGGATTTAACTTGTCTGCATCTCCATGTAGGACGTGCCTGACACAACTTAAAGATTTGCCACAGAGCATGCGGTCACCACCTCCGGCAAGATAATTCGTTACGAGGGGTTTGTTGATTTGAAACATTTTGTTTGAATATTTCAATTGGTTGAAAAGTCCACTGGAAAATTCCATTTTGACAACCTGACACGAATTTTCATCAGTTGGTTTCAACTTGTACTTAAAGTTTCCTAGATTGTTCAGGAGTCCCGGGTAGTACTCTTCACTTGGAATTTGTCCTTGCATGTGAGCAACAACTGCTGCTCTGTCCCAAAATATCACACAATCACTGCTGGAATATTCCTTGACAAGCTTGATGGAAATTTCCTTGAATTTGCAGACATCGACTGAGGGCAGCAACTGTTCAAATGAATCACAGTTAGTCTCAAGTCGCTTGCATACTGTAAAAGTTTTACTATCCTCTTGAATTATCTGAATCCTTTTCAAAAAACTTTCACTCAACGCATAGCCAAATTGTTTTACAAATGCGCCATTAATCAGACGGAATCTTTCTTGCATCAGTTTTGCAGCTTCATTGTTTTCTTTATTGCCGTCTGAATCTTTTTCACTATCAGAAAAGCCGACAGTAATATCACGGTAAGATGATAATACTTGGGAATATTTGCGGCAGGATTCGTCTGCAAATGTTGACCCACCTTCAGAACTTCCAACATGATCCAAAACATCGTCAATAGCTGCTATGAATTCATTTTTGATTGATGTAACTGGAATTTGGCCCTTTTCCCGGCAAAGTACAATTTGTGAAAGCGAATATCCTTGATAGTATCCAAAGTCTACTTGAAAAATTTCTTGACTGTCACGCACGGTCGCCATTCCATGAAAGATGGAATTGTCACAAGTTGAAACTTTGACATTATGTGGGAGTAAATATCCTTGATCCAGCTCAAGAAAATCCCATGATTCGGCAATTCCAACAAAGCTGTTGATGATGACTTTTGGCTCAATAATTTTCGGAAGTTGTATCATTTTGAATTGATAACAGTCCGGCAACTTTTTTTGCTAGTGAATCGGGATATTTTCTCCCATTGGCGTTTTTTGAATCTATTGAACCAAGAAAAGGACAAGTCAATTTTTTAAATGTTCAAGATGAAAATCATTTGGAAACGACAGTGAATGTGCGGATCCTGCGAACATGTTATCACGGCAAAATCTTTTGAAGAAACAAACACCTTCATAGTGAAATGTTTCACTCTGATTTTATTAAAAACAAAGCAATAGTTTAGAAAGCATTTCAAGCAAAACTGTGTAACACTCAAACTACCATGGTAAAGTCAAAATTTCATATCAGATTCAAGTCAAGTTCAAAACCGTATACAAATGCGATAACATGCAACTCGTCCAAAAAATTACTAGTCGAAATTTTAATGCCAAGTCCAACTCAGAGTCAACCCCAATGACATATTCAAGAGTGTAACTTTCACAAAAAGTAGAAATGTTGTCAAATTAAGGTCAGAGTCAAAACCGTACAGAAACTCTAGAGTAAAACTTGACACATTGATCCAGCAGTAAATGTTTGGATAAAACCAAATACAAAGTCAAAAATTTACCGTCACCTATTTAGCCATTTCCTTAGTCATCATGGTTTCAAAAATAATCTTTGTTTATCCATCTAATCTACCAAGACCCATCCAAGTACAAAATTGAACATGGAAATTCGTCAACCTACTTAAATACTTTGCTATTAGTTACGTAAATATTGTTTTTCTTACCAATTTTGGACTGCCGCACTTTTCATAAACGTTTTTGTAACAAAAATCACCAGGAACAAATTATACTGGACACGAGTCAAACCAACCAATATGATATTTAATTTTTTTTTCAATATACTGTTCTCTACAGGGCGTTCTATGATTTTCTCTATCAGTTAATAGGATGACGTGACTAAAAATAGGAGGAATGAAACTAAATATGTCACAAAAGCAAAGACGATTGTATGGCTTACGCACAACACTGTAGTTTTAAATGCTTCAATGTATATAGATGGAGATTTACTGTAAATGTCATTGAGATGTTAATGATATTGCATGCATTATACTTGGAATGGTTTGTTTTGATGGGAAGCTTTTGGAATTTTTTTAAGGAACCTGCAATGCACCATTATAACTTTACGGCTAGATGCAATGCAATTTTATATGAATGAACAGGATTGAGGCCATTTATAAACATGAATTTATCATGACAAAAACTCTTACTCCCGAATAAACACGATACATTTTGCAATTATTATTTTTCTGAAGTAATATTTATTAAAATTCATACGTATTAAACATGTGCTTTTATTTAACAAATTCCAAATCATGTTCGAATAAATCATTAAACTCATAATACAAGAATAAAATATTCAAAATTGTAACATTATTGTATTATATTAGTCTGCGTTCTCAGCGTTCTCAACATTTTTCTCGTGTAAATATTCAAACACCTCAGTCAAGCTGACTGGCTGATCTTCAATTTGGTTTTGAAAGTCAATCATCCAATCACTCAACTCGGTAATCGGCATTTCATACAATTTTCGATATACAGTTTCGTAATGACGAAAAATGACATTTCGATCATTTTCATTCATGGATTCAAATTCAAAACGCTTGGTCTTTCTCACCGGCAAAACTAAAATCTCATATGACTCACATCTAACTGGAAATAACAAGAGATCAGACTGGGCGTACAACTGGTTGTCAATGTACATTGCACAAGCCTCCATAAACCGATCATATTGATCTAGAGTCATGCTGCTTTTCAAAAGTTTTAAAAACTGGGTGCAAATTTTCAAGTCTGGACACTCTGGAGAGTTTAAAAATTCCATCAACTCTGTGGCTGACTTTATATGTAAATCATCCTTGTCAAGTACAGTGTCTGCTATAGCTTCCAGTGTTGTCAATAATTCATTCTCAGCAAAAAACGTATCAAAAATAAAAGTTTCCATAACATTCCAAAATACAATTGCCATGCGTTTGCAAATCTTTCCGACCCTATACCTGCCCTTCATTTCAGCCAGAGAATTTTCCAAAATCTTTTGGTTTTTACAATTTACGTTGAAAAATACATTGTATGTATACAACGGGACCTTGGTGTATTGTACAATTAATAATTTTTCTGCTACTACACAAACATTTGTTAAATTAGCAAGTCCTTTGAGATGTTGCCCATTTCTGAAATTGAAGGTCTGCAATCCAAAATCACAAAGCAATTGTTCCGGATGCAAAGCTTTCCCCGCTGGACCCACTGCCGATCCGTTAATCCCAAAACAGATGGTTGCTTCGCAAACAGAAGCCAACTTGATTTCATCTTTAAAGTTAAACGCGAAATTTTAGCAAAAAATGTGGAACCCAATACGTGAAAAAATGAATTTTTAATCAATACATTAGCGTAATGACACAATGCACTCACCCAAACTCGGTACAAATGTACTCTCCGATTCAAATCCTTCAATTTTTTTATTGACAAGTTCATGAAGTGTTTCAAAAGGCGGCATCATGTTAAGGTCTAGATAACTCTTAATAGACTCCATGGTAAATGACTTGAGCAGGTTCCTTGTTCCAGCTCCAAACGTTGATTCAAACAATTCTATCATTTGCTGAAGTGCATTTTCGGTTGTGTTGCGCATGGATACTACTGCCTCACAATGTGCCAAGAGCAAATCTTCTTTAACGTAATTTTCAAACAAGTCATTAAACCTTGCGAACCATTTTAGCTCTGTTGCTTTCAATCTGTGAAATTGTCGTGTTTTGTTGCCAACCAGAAAGTCAGCGAAAAACGGTCTACTGAAGAGACGATCCTTGTATTGTTTGGCTTCGATCTGAAACAACTTGCTAGTAAATTTCACAGTGGATATTTTCGGTCCGGCATCATTTTCTGGATTAAGGGTGAACCAAAAACTGCCCAATCCGTTGAGATAAGCTGGATAATATTCTTGCTTTGGGTTTGCTCGCATTAATCCAACTACAGCCTCCCTGTTCCAGAACAATGCGTTTCCAGAACTTGAATAATCTCGACCAAAATGAATGGCTAGCTCGGTAAATTTGCTTCCGTTGTAATAATTGGCTATCACTTCAGCAAATGAGTCCAGAGAATGTTGGTTAAAATCCCTAACTACCGTAAAGGTAGTGCAGTCTGGATGTAAATCTTGAAGTCTTGTACTGAACCTTGTGTTAAAAGCGGCACCAAAATCAACAATGTCTTCTGCTGCAATTGAAATCTTTACTGCGCCAGAACACGCGCTACATTCTAAAACCTCAGCAAAAGTACTGCAGCACTCGGATGGCCAAGCGTTTATCGTTTCCCGACCTTCAAGTGTTTTCAATGCCTCGTCCACGGCCGCTACAAATTCCTTACTGACGTTTGCGGTAAAAATTTGTCCGACTTTTGGTGTCAAAACTACCTGCCATAACGAGTGACCAGAGTAGCTTCCCAGCGAAGCTTCAATCATACTTTCAACACCCGACACTATATCCATTCCTTGGAAACTATTCATCTTGAGGCCGTCAACAGTAACATTTTCAGGTAGCACAAACGGAGCTGATGGAAGCATAAACTCCCACGTGTCACAAAAGCCAATAAAACCAGATATTATGGTTTCGTATTGAATATCCTCCTGCTTTGCGTCCATTTTCTTGGTTTCTCAATTTCGA
>JAANSP010002366.1:0-12957 GCA_036850745.1 Homidia socia | reverse complement strand
TTTCTCGTTGATTTTAATTCCAAACAATTCTTCTGCAAAGCTACATAGACTCTTCCAGACATTTGGTAGGGGGAAATATTCGCTGACTGAAAACTCGTCTGATCTAAAACAATAATGCTTCATTTCAAAACTGTTGCACTTTTAATACAATACGTAGTAGTACTATATAGTGATGAAATTGATGAATGCCATGCTAGTTGCAAGTTAACTTACGTGTAAATCGAGTTTCGCTGTTTTCTTCGCCAAAAGTCAATGTCCCAAGGTTTAAAGGTTGAGTCAAAGCTACGGGAGGCGGCAAATGATTGTAGACTGTCTAGTTCTGCATCCTGCTTAGGTTTTGCTACAAACAACAGGTACGTACATTACGTGTTAACTTTGCTAGTATTTTTAAACGCGAACTGTGGTTTCATGATCCAGTAACAAGACATAAAAACAATTGAATTCTAACAACTTCGAAATTACTATTTACCACTAGAAAACAACGTAGCAATCATTGATCGAACATTGTCCAAATTCCCTGCCATCTTTGTTTGCATTGACATTTCCGCATAATTTTCAAAGCCAAGTAGTTTTGCTTGCTCGGCTCTATTAAAATAATAAAGGTCCGCGTTAAATATTTGATACATTACAAACCAGTATTTTTCAAGTCAATTTAGCCATCTTGGTAGCTATCATTTTAATATTAGGTATTATGTAAGATGTGTAACATAAATAATAAAAATACCTTTTCATTCTAATGTCTTCCATATGGACACTATTACCAGCTTGTTTATCCATGAAACCAGATGCTCTAGAGTTATATGCTAACCAAGCATTCCACCTGAGTGCCCGTTCCGGACAATATTCCAAAAAACTTTTGTACACAGGTTCATTTAAAGTTACTATCCAAGGTCCTTTACTTGGTTGAGATCTAAATAAGTTTTTAAAGTTGACAGTTAATTGAGCTCTTCAGAAGACTGTTTCGTTTTACATATCACCTACCTAATATGTATAAAGAAAATGGTAGCGCTCACTTACTTATCTTTAGCCAAGTTTTTCAATTTCTGCACTGGCATTTCACCAATGTACTGTGGATCAATTAACAACTGACGAAATTTGACTGACGCTTGCTCCACATTATGGGCATAAACTTTTTTTATTTCATTTAATTTTTGGAGAGTACTACTCATATGAAGTGCATCGTCTCCCGTCAGCTCTACTCCATTAAGTTTTCCCTCCAACAGAAACTTTTCCACTACTCTTTGCTGAGGCTCTTGAAGTCTTGAAGCATCAGCTCTTATCTCCTAAAATAAGATGTCCAAACATGAGTTATTTAGACAAAATTTCAAAACTTGATCGAAGTACGATCATGCAAAACTATTATCTATTGTCTATACATTCTTGCATGTCATTTTGTCTTACTTTGCATGCATGATATATTGGTAGGCTCTGGTACTTTCTGCTTCTGGCACTTCTGGCCCGGTTATGTAAATCTAGATAACCATCTGAAGGAATGAAATTTACTTTTAACTAAATTCAATGTTTTCACTACGCTCCAAGCATAATCAAACGGCACGCTCAATTTTTCTATCGGATCGATGACGGTTTCATACGTCCTTGGGAAATTAGGATCTAAAAATGAATTAAACATGGATGTTTCACTTCATATTTCACTTCAAATGCATCTTTTTAGGTTTAAATTATTTTACCCTTTAACGAATCTTCTATTCTCCACACATGCGATTCAACCTCAAGAGCCAATTTTCCCACAGCATTTCGACACGACTGCTTGGTCAAAGACTCAAAATTTGGATTTTCTCCAATTCGAAGCAACTGATTGGTCTCTGGTGTGTCTGGTGGAACTTCAGGTAATCTGAAAGAAGCGAAAGCAAAAAATTAATTTCCCGACCTTTGGTAGGTAAATGGGTTAACTATAGTTGGTGTTTATGCCCAAATAAAATGAGAAAACTTACAATACCACGTAGCCTGCGTTGGGAGTACTATCTCGAGACGCTGCACTGGCTGCACTCCGTGACTGATAACCAACTCTGAGGGATAGCCGGTTCGTTCTCCTCAACGGAACTCCTGTCCTCGTTAAAACCCGGGACATGATTTATTTACTAATGTGCACTTTAGCAATTACCACCGATGACAGTTAACCAAAATCAATTGAAAATAATTATTGACCAGCTAGTAAGATTATTTTTGGAATATTTTTTTAAGGACGAGCGTCCGATTTGATGGAGTAATTAGTCTTCTAGTCACACTCTCACAGTCGAGTCAACACAAAACAACGTGAATGCAAGCCAGCTGTGATACACACTCAACACAAAATGAAAACCAGTGAAGTGTGGATTTCCAAATTAAATCCCAGTTGATTGATAACCTAAAGAATGCTTCGGTGTCAGGTGTGTGCTTCTTTCATTCAGCTAACTCCATAAAATCATCACAAGCAGAAAGTAGCAGAGCAGCAGATGATTCCATTATTTCCATTCCCTGTTTCCAATCCAAGTTCCTCTGATACACACTCAACACAAAATGAAAACCAGTGAAGTGTGGATTTCCAAATTAAATCCCAGTTGATTGATAACCTAAAGAATGCTTCGGTGTCAGGTGTGCTTCTTTCATTCAGCTAACTCCATAAAATCATCACAAGCAGAAAGTAGCAGAGCAGATGATTCCATTATTTCCATTCCCTGTTTCCAATCCAAGTTCCTCCAAATCTCAAATCTCAATGGACTATGGACTATGTATTTAGTTTTCACTCGCTGCTCTGTTGAGGCTCTGTAGATTTCACTTCGTGTCCCGCGATGGAAACGAAATGAGATGGGGCAGTGTTTTGCAAGCTCACTACATAATGGGTAAACAACACGCAATGCAATCGCAACGTTTTCAGTTTTGCTTTTCACTTTGTTCAGCTTTTCAATACCTTCATCAGATTTCATTTTGTTTTTATCTTTTGAAGGCTGGGGCTTAGTGATACACTTAAATAATAAGACAAGACTGCACTGCCAATTAATTGTTTGTGCTACAGTTAAAAATTTCTTGGTGTTGAATGTGATTAAATGCGACACATTCCAATTCTCGATAAAAACGATCGGTCGTAAAAAGAAAGTTTTATTATAAAAACCAACACTTCTTCTCTATAGTGTTCAGTGTGCTTTGCTTGCATTAATCCCAGTATTCGCAACTCGCAATAACTATTAAATTCTCTATGTAGTGAAAACGATTATGTCTCTATCTTTTGTTTTTCATCAGAAAATTATGCATCAATTAATCTTTTTGTTATTTTCACTGTGCTCATTCATCCGCTGCATGATAAATGATGATTCATGAACTTAGCATGACTAACGTGAGAGAGCCGTGGCTGATTAAAATCGAGACATTATTTTGCTTGGTTCATTCATCGGATTGACAGACGTCTTGACAGTTCAACGTATGTTGTGACTTCTCATTTTATGAAATTACGATAGAAAAAATATAATCGTGAAAATAGTGGCTGAGATTTGAACATCACGTCAGCTTTTAGAAAGTCATTGAGAAGCAAAAAAGTAAAAAAAAACGTTGGACGAGAGGTAAGTGTAGGGAGAATAACTGAATATTATTTAAGCCAATATGCTGAGGCTGAAAAATGATTGATTTTCAGTTTGAAGGTTGAAGGGCAATTCAAAAAGGTAAATACGTACTCTAACATTTTATATAGCAAAAGCATCGCTCTTTTACTGCCACGCCACAACTCAAGAAAAAAGACCGACTCCAATTTCCAATTTGGTAAAACCAGAGATCATCGAAAACTGGAATAAATTCATTTTCATACTAATTGCTAGACATTTCCTTAGGTTAGAGAACAATCATTGCTTTTTAACGTTTACTTGTCAAAACCAGAGCCACTAGAAATAATTGAATGTAGATAGTGAAAAATGGACTGATTTAATTTTGTTCACACCTGTAATTTATTCCTGTTTTTTGCTTCGGGAAACGAAACGCTGTCTATTAAAATGGATGAAAATGTCATTTTTTACCCTTTTCTATAGTGTGTTAAACTTGGCCCCAGCATGCAGCATCCTTTTGTAGTTACCTTTTGAGTTCATCGTCGCAAAAAAGCGTTCGAGACTCGAGAGTGAATTTCAGCATGATTCACTCACATGTTTACTTGTCAAAACCAGAGCCACTAGAAATAATTGAATGTAGATAGTGAAAAATGGACTGATTTAATTTTGTTCACACCTGTAATTTATTCCTGTTTTTTGCTTCGGGAAACGCTGTCTATTAAAATGGATGAAAATGTCCTTTTTTGCCCTTTTCTATAGTGTATTAAACTTGGCCCCAGTATGCAGCATCCGTTTGGGGTTACCTTTTGAGTTCATCGTCGCAAAAAAGCGTTCGAGACTCGAGAGTGAATTTCAGCATGATTCACTCACACACATCACATATTAAAAGAAAGATATGCATGCAAAAGATGGAAGAAGGTTATCCAGGTGAACAAAAAAAATTGAGAGGCTCAAACGGCAATGTGCTGCATGGTTTCTTGACTGACTGACTGAATAGAGATCATGCACAAACTTCATCAAAGATGAAAGAAAACACTTTGTATAGTAAATTTCGTGTTACGACGGGGAGAAAACGACAGATATTTGTTATTGCGACCACGTACCACCGGATAAAATGGAATTCATATTTTATTAAATGGCTTCAATCAATGAAAACTATTCGAAAATGGTGAAAATCAAAATGTGTGTACATCACTACTATATGATCAGATGCCGACCGCCCGGATCACAATCAATTCTCCACACTTACAAACATACACTACACCTCTCTGTAATTGCTGTGTCTGATATATTCCGTGTACTTTCTTTTTTCCGCTTCAGGTAAAATTGCAGTACGCGATCAGTTTACTTTTACCTGCCAGTGTTTCCACAATCACATTTTCGACGTAGGCCCTCCTTGTTTCAATTTTATGCCAATAACATGCTGATGAGATGAAAAATAATTGAATTATCATCGTAATAGGCAAGCGGTCCGTGTTGTGTTTCAAAAAAAAAATTCGGATTAACAGATTTATGCACAAACTATAAGTCAGTAAAGCCTATTCAAAGTTGGCTCTTTTGTTCGTCCTTGGGTTGCGCTGTTGAGACTGTTAGTGGGGCCGGGTACTACTGGGACTGTTTGATTGCAATTATATAAGCGTGTAGATAAAATTATGTTTCATGAAAGTGGATGCAAAATTTTACGTAAATGGACTCATGTAGCAATTTATGCTTTTAAATCTGCTCAATCGTTCATGTTGGTTTTAGTTCATATATTCAATATAAATATGGTTAGATAGCTGCCCTTGCTTGGCAAATAAATGGACTCTAAACCAATATTATCTTTTCTCACACCTCGATACTTGCTATTTGAGAGAGAACTTGTTATCTTTTCCTATCAAAGTAAAATAATTGATGCGTGAACAATTATTATTATTATTAATTTGTTGTTACTAAATTTGACTTTCACATCTCTTTCATGAAGTGTCTGCTTCATAATCATGCAATGATACAAACTAACTTAAAATTACCGTCATAAAAATATTTTGAACAAATTAACAGTATTTTTGATTTACACACAGTTCTGTATTATTAATTTTAAAGCGGTATTGTTATATGACACATAGGTACCTATGCATTTTTCGGCAATGCAATATAAAATTTCAGTCCATTGCATTGCTTTTCCACTCCACAATGTTGTATATTCATCCGTACATTAAAATTAACCATGCCTCCGGAGGAGAAAATTATAGCCCAAAGTATGTACATATTTTGCTTTTGTTGTGCCTCTTTTACCACCAACACGCAAATCTAGATCAAGACCAATTCTTGTACCATATTAGAATAGTACTCATCCAACGAAAAATTTCCCTGTCTGGTTAGGTATGCGGAACTGTGTTTTGGAAATGTACCATTTCTTTCTAGCATACCCATGCGAGAAAGCATGGATAACAGTAATAAGGATATATTTAACGCTTTGTAAATGCTTCAGCCAAGCCAAGTAAAAAAGTAAGCAGCAGCACATCACAATGTCAGCACAGCAGCAGCATAATATTATACTTCAGAAGCAGCAAGCAGGAACCACGAAACCAAGTTTTGGCTCTGTTTTAAAAGATGATGGTAGTCTTTCCAAAGCTAACTCGACACTAGTTTCAGTTTGTTCCAGGCTGCACGCTAGTTCGGATTTTCTTCTTAAAACGTCTCTTTCATTTGGTTTGCCATTCCGCTGAGTAAATACCATCATCATCAACGCAACTTCCGTCGTCGACAACATTTTATGCTCCAATAGTTATAATAACAAAGACAATGTTGAAATATTCGGAAGTAACGCGCTTCAAATATATTATTACTTACTGATCCAATTAAAAGTCAAGTAAATCCATATTTCTATAACTAGTGTTGGGGAAAATTGACAAAAATTTGAACCCTTCTTGTAAAACAAAAAAAGCTAGTGGTGGAAACCAAGACGGAGCGACAGGAGGTGAAATGAGAATAGACGGGAACAAAATGCTTTAGCTTTCTTCACTTGTGCAAATTTAAGACGATGGGTTTGTTGTGTACAACAATGAAACAACTCATGGGAGATTAGAAATAGGGTTGCAAAGTGCATTATCGCGAATAGAGTGTTTACATATCAATAGTTAAATCGTCTTTCTCCACCAAGCGTCATTTTCGTTTCAGTTTATCCTTTCTAACGTAGCTTCAATTTTGACCGTTTGCATGAAGGTGTATCATGAAGTGATAAAGATGTGTGTGTTGTGCAAAAAAGCAAGTTATCTGTGACGATGGAATAGAAAAAAAGTGCACAAGTGTAAGAAAACTCGAGGGATGATATTCTTGATATTTGATGAGTGTTGAGTTGCATGCAGCATTTATTTGAAGTAGACATATTTTGAGAAAGGTGTCATTATTTTGAACAAACAAATTTACTTTTGTTTGTAAATGAAAATTCATTGAATATTTTTTACATGGATTTTAAGTACCATTTCAATTCATCTTTTGTGAGTTAAGTGACAATGTTGAATGTACAAAAAGCGAAACATTAACATTTTAGAGCGTATAAGTAGAAAGTAACAACATTACACAAAGTTTGTTTTCAAGAATCTCAAATCATTTTGAAAACGCCAGAATTTTTATTTTAAAAAAGTTGCAATGTCGGAGGAAGTAAACATGCCTGTGATGATCGCGATACTGAAGGGTCTAATATTGACCCTTTTAATTTTAATAACAATTATCGGCAATGTGCTCGTCTGTCTTTCTGTAATTTTGGTGCGGAAGCTGAGAAAACCTCAAAATTACTTACTGGTCTCATTGGCAGTCTCTGACCTGTTCGTTGCCCTAATAGTCATGCCTTTTGCAATGATATTTGAACTAAATCAAGCAGAATGGCCATTAAGTGACGGACTTTGCGACTTGTGGGTTTCAGGTGAGTATATGATTAAAAATTACAATAATTATTTACGCATAGTTTTTGTAAATATCGCCGTTTTTCTAGTGCTTGTATTTTTCTTGTAGAAGATTAAGTGAATGGTAAAAATAAAGTATTACGGATCAGCATTTAGCAATCATTTTATTAGAAAAAGGTAAAATGGTATGATGAATGACAGCTCGTATGAGAGATATTATTCGGACGAGCGAGAAAAACGGTTGGGACAGGGTGCAGCAGTGTTGTGAGCCGCTGAGTTACATTGCCTTAAATTTATAACATGTAAACCATCGTTTGAAGGATAAAGATAGTTTTCTTTCTGCTTCTCTCATTCCCCCGGGGAAAGGGAAAAGTAAAAACGTGTTTTTAAAATGGGTAGCAAGAAGAATGTAGCAATCTCTTTTCTACTATCATCATCGCAAGAATAAAACTTTTCACCTATCCTTTTTCTCTCCCACGAGACCGAATCTGATAACCAAAGTAGTAACAAGACAAGACCTTACAGACAGATACAAGGACTTTCGGTTCTGCGTTCAGCTTTGGATCGTTTCTTGCGATAAAAGGTTTCTTTCCTGTCTGCTGGACCCCACTGGGAGCAAGAGTAGAATTTTTTGAAATTCGGAAGGGCATGATAGCTTACCAATTTGTATAGGTTTATTTTATATTATTAGTCCAAATATGATTGTGCTGTATATATAGTAAGTAGCTACTGCTGTTAGTCCGAGCGAAGTGAAATTGTACGGGGAGAAGAAAGGAGTAGTAACAAGAAGTTCAATATCATGGAAAAACGAATGAAGGTCAGGGATATACTGCGAGTAAAGAGTTGCGTCTATTGTAACAGTTGAAGTAAGATGTTTCATTTTCTCAAAGTATAAAGTTAGTATAGTAAGTCGAATTTGCGATTCGCCAACAATGGGATTAGTCAAAGGAAGCAAATGAGTGTCACTACAATATAATGAAATGTGATCTGTGATCACAGCCTCCTACAAAGTTAATAAAAATAAGGCCTCCAGAACCTATTTAAATTTTCAAATCCTTAAACAGTCATCATTACAACGGGTAGTAAAGATTATACTGGCAGCATTCTTGAATGGTATAATAGTTTGTAACGATGAAATTTTTTGATCGATTGGTTCGAAAAAGTCAATAGAATTTTTATGTCAAATCTAAAAATTAACTGGACCAAGCATGTTGGCGCGGGTTGTGGACAAGTGAATAAGATAAGTTTTTTAATAACACTAGCGCACGATTACTTCTTGTTAAAACTTAATAGCTTTACCTATGCATGATGTAATGCATATTATGGTATATTATATAATAAAATTAATTTATAATAAAATAAAGTTACACAATGACTACAGAAGCAAATTTATTTGCCGACATTATGAAATATGAAAGGAAACTTTTGAATTTTGATTGGGCGATGTTGTGATCAATTTGTCTTTGTAAATCTTGTTGTGAAATAGCAATAGCATCATATTTGCAGCAGCATAAAAAATTCGTTTGAAGTAATTATTATGCTTAATTACCTAGACTTGGGTATTTAGTTTTGATGATTTTTATGCTAATCTTTTATATAGTCTTTTCTTCTTAAACAGGACGAAATTTCAGGTGACGTGAACGTGGTGACACAAGACACAATACACATTATTCATGCTGTGTAGGAAAGTAATTAGGGACGACGAGGGGCATGTTTTTAACGAAAAATACCAAATAATGTGGTCGTAAAAGCTGAAACTTCAAATAATGTTGACTAAATGACTTATGGCACTATTGCAAAAGCATTGCTTTGAATGTTGTTCGCTAGAATATTATTTGGATAGTATGGATTATTCGAAGTAATAATATTTTTTTCCTTTTATTTGCCAACAAAGATACTTGTATCATCTGTCGAAATATGGCTTTGGCATTTGGTAAGGTGACTTAACTCCAATAAGTTACCATTTAAGTGTGAAATGGTAAACCTGCATACCTAGGTCTTCCATCTAATTATTCTATGCATTTTGGATAGTATGGATGATTCGAAGTAATAATTTTTTTTCATTTTATTTGCCAACAAAGTTACTTTTATCATCTGTCGAAATATGGCTTTGGCATTTGGTAAGGTGACTTAATTCCAATAAGTTACCATTAAAGTGTGAAATGGTAAACCTGCATACCTAGGTCTTCCATCTAATTATTCTATGCATCTGATAATAATCGAAAGTATTGTTGTGAGAGTACAATGTTAATTGGGTTGGAGTTCTGTATTCTATCGATACAAGAGTAATAGAAATAATTTAGATAGCGGCATGGTCTGTATTTGCACGATCGCATTTCATTAATTGACATTTGTTGGCATTTCTTTGATTCAAGCTATTGTTTACACACTATAGAGAGAACAATGCTTGCAAGGAACACAAGCGTTTGTGAAAACTAGTGTTATAAGTAGAAGCTAGTCGAAAGCGAAAATGGTGCAAAATGCGATATTTTCTTTGTTCCCAATATTTGCTGCTGTGCTCCCGTTCCCTAGATGAAAAGCTTTCTTGTGTGAATAGGTAACAGACACGGCGTTTCACGAGAGACAAGCATCATTTTTAGAATCTTATTCTTCTTTCGTTATTATGTTTTGTAACAACGTTGCATAAAAGTTGAAGCAGGAGATTTTATATATGATTATATGAAGCCTTTGATAAGTATAGTCCATCAAAAGTGCGCCTTTCTGTCTGTGTTGCTGAAGACATTGAATGCTGAAGTCGGGAAATCAAAATGGTTAAATTGAACGCTAAGGGTAATATTTCCAACTGTGTACCTGTGCTTTCTCTGAACTATGGACATCCCTTCCATAAGACAACTCCAAAGTTCACATTTTTTCTTAGAAACGACAAAAAATAGAATATGCTGTAATGCCAGTTTATTTGATTTGTGATTCAACAAATGATGGAATTACGGGCAGATGAATTGCTAATCTTGTCGTTTTACTTTGAATTCAATAGCCAAATCAGTATTGAATCAGAGCCAAAACTTTTCTTCTTTTTTTTTAAAAAAAAATCCCGTTTTTTCGCCACCAAATTACTAGTTCTGTTCTGAAACGAGTACTGGGAAATAATAGTTAAAAAAATGCAAATCCGTTTGTTGAACTTTTGACAATTCCTACGGGAATCGCCACTTGGAAAAGTAGCAAGAAAACTTTCTTGTGCAACACTTTCACCAAATTTGGTGACACAGACAGACATATTTAGTGCGAAAACAGTAAACATATACAGACAGAGAGTTGCCAAAGTGGCTTGATGAGATGAAGCAACAATAATTTTGACAAATTTACCCATTTCTCTTTTCTCCTTGTTTAGTATATGGCTAACGTTCAACATACATATTTTAATTGCTAGTACTATACTGTAGTAGCTGTGGTGGTGGTTGACAGCTTGTGGTTGATGGTGCTACAGCTTTGTGGAATTAAACAGGTACCACCAACAACAAAAGCAAAAATACCACAAAAACTCTCACTCATGATACACGTGCCTAAAATTTCAAACGAAATATGTGTACCGCGATATCGAATGACAGTAAATGAGAGAATACAAGGTAATGAACATTTTTTTCTTTTTCTTCTTTATCTGATGACAAGGAAGCGAAATTATTCACATGTAAAGTTACTCTGAAAGCTGCTGGTATTATCCTTGTCTTGTGACAAGACGACTCTTGTCTGTAGCCACGCCACACTATCAACTATACGTCACTATTTTACACATGGAGAAAACAGATTGTGGACACATTTATTAGTAGGCATATCGCATCTGGGGAAAATAGCATAAAAGAAACATACAAGTGTAAATTGAAAAATGATCAAAAGCTATGATTGGAGTTGATTGATTTTTTTTCTTTGAATAAACTACGGCATACATTTTTTTACATCTGTACACAGTATGTACTACACACGTAAACTTTTCGTATGTTTACAAATGTTGGGCACTTTCTTTTCAAAAAGACAGTAACTCAAACCAAAAAGTTTTCATTTTATCAAGGATGAAATCTCTGTATATACCTGATTGGGCTGTTGTAAATTGGTAATATAAAACAAGCGGAGTAGTAAAAAACACAATATACTACAGACTTTTTCTGAAAGTTTTTTTAAAAAGCTTGATATATGCACGAATATGCGTTGGTTCAAATCATTTAATAAGTTTGTTTGTACTTTCTTTTCCCCTCACTATCGGATTCCAGCTCGCTTTATTTGTCGAGTTTTATTGTTAATTTGATACTTTTTTCTCTAGTGAATCCGTAAAGGGCAGCGTTTGATTAGAAAAACCTGACAAAAAGTTTGTTTTTGTTGTTGGTGGTGGTGAAGCAATGAGAAGCAAAGAAAGGAAAACACCTTTCATGACAAAACTCGATTTAGCACCCACTATAATAAAAGAAACCTCAATTGAAAAACTGTACAAAAAATTCTATAAACAAGTGATGGTTGGTAAAAGGCTACACATTGGAATCAAATATTATTATAGCATGATACCATATGCTGCTCCTACAATATCAGGGGTGAAGGAGCGAGCGTGCTGAATAATATGTTTTTCACTATAAAGTATACGCTTGTTGGTTTTATTGTGTCTCTGCTTTTTTCCATCAAAACATTGTGTTCCCTCTTGTTTTTCTTATTCAATTTTCTTTTGCCCATATCAACACAGTGCGTTAAGGCATCCTTGTCATCCAGATGCTTTCAATTTCAACAAAGAGCACTAAAAAGAGAAAAAGGAAAATTGCCCGGAAAATGAGAGAAAGGGACAGAGAAATCATGTGTACGAGAAAAAGTTCAAAAGTTTTCTTTTTCCATTTGCACTTGATAAATTCTAAAGAATCTTCCTTGAAATGTTTAACATGCATGTAGATGTATGTATATGTACCTATGGACCTTGAACTACATATGTGGTTAGGGTAAATGAATGTGATTTTATTGGTGACAGTTTACTCTTTTTGTGTTCCAACTTTTAACCCGACTTGGAGAGAATTCAAGTCAAAGCAAAACACCAGATAGTTACTTATGAATATTGTCTGAATAAAATACTGCCTTTCAAGTACGGTTTTGGCTATTGACAATGGCATTTAATTTCAAAATCGTGCAAAGCAATTTTTCGTATTGAATTTTTGATACAAAAGTTTCGGATAAAACAAGTATTAATTTTGAAAATCCTTTATAATGAAGTATTATTTGCAACATGTTGAATGGAATTATGTATGCCAGTTTATAAACAACATTTCAAAAATAAGGCCTGCATATAATAATATTTTATTAGCTATTCTATTTATCTAATCCACAAGGCTTTTTATAGCATGAATCTACAATGTGTTTCTCATAGTGGTATCAGGAGTTTCCGCACCATAAATTCACACGGGAATTTTTAAATTATAACAATTACACTGAACATTTTTTTTTTGTTTTTACAAAGTAGTTTACAATCTGGCGTGATTTTGATTCTGTTTTTGTTGATTACTTTTGTTTAAGTGAAACATTTTTTGAATGCTCATTACCTTGTATCTATTCACATG
>JAANSP010002365.1:0-12958 GCA_036850745.1 Homidia socia | reverse complement strand
AGTCGTTTACTTGCGTAAATATCATATCATGTGACAAATGTACGACTATGACTTGAGGAAGTGAAAGCATACTGTCCTTTCTTTATTAATATGAGAATTACTATACTGTGCCCATATAGGACAAACCTTTTCCAGTCTTGTCTTGAGTGGTGGTGGTAAGTAATGGAAAATTCCTTATGTATATGCTGATAGGTAGCGGGAAAAAAGTGTTTGTGTCTATTTGTTGTGTGTGCAACTTTGTAGTAGAGCTAGTAAAGTATTATTATTATTATTATTATTAAAGTTAAGTAAAAGCATGAGGCATGAGAAACAGATTTCACCCGTAATGCGACCGAGCCTCTTCACATGATTACATCTCGATATATTTATTTATGGGTGAATATATTGCGTTTCTCTTACCACTCATTCTTCCCTGGGAAACTCGACAGCAGAAGGAGCAAATTTTTGTACAAATAGATAGAAAAGCAACAGCAGCAAAACATTTTTTGGCTCACCCTCTCCTCCTCCTCCTCCACCCAATAGTAGGAAATGAGAAGAGAGATACAAGAGAAACGTTACGTAGTACGCATTCTAGTGGTATGCATATCTCTTCCTGCACGATCTTCTTCTTGTCTTGTTTGGTGAGATCAATGTGCGACTATATTTCATTTCTATAAATATGTAACTGGTGTTGGCAACTGGATCAAAATCATGATGATGAGAAGACGTAAAGGAAATCCCAAAGAGACAGCGAAAGAGAAATCTACCACAACAACTGGAGTAAGTTGATATATATACAAAAGAGTATGCACAAGTAAAAGACTGCTGCAAGAATAACTTGTACTTCCAGTCACTTGGTAAATTTTCCCCTCGAATTCATTTCGGAAGGAATAAATGAAATGACTTGATTGTCCTGATGATCGTGATCATGATGACGGCTGGTTGCTGCCTCAATATATTCTCCACATATATTTGAAGCCTCTATATTCTATATCATCGTCGTCCTCTGTGAACATACAGTACAACTATTGATCATCATCGCCATCATAATCAGTGGTATCGTTTTGATGACGGGGAAAATCCGATGCATGCATGCACCCGGCCTTCCTCTTATCATCATCACTATAGGAGGAAACCGCAAAACATGAGCAAAACTCTGAAACATTCAATCTAAATATTATTTTTATTTGTCTGTAGACATTGACATTATTCCAGTTGGCTTGGGTAGACCGATCGCACTACACCAAGCATGTATTTTTAGTAGTACCTAGTAGTGCGAAAGAAAGTAAAAGGACAAAAGAAGGCCAAAAGGAAGGAAAAAAGACAACATTACTCCATTTGACGAATATCAGGAATAGTAATGATAATGTAGCAAGCATTTCGACCGTGCCAATCCCTTCTTTATATATTTATTGTCAATGAAGTACTAGTAGATGAGTGAATGAGATGCTGCCAGGATCCAGTCAACCAAGAGTGTCAAGCAACCTGCTATATCCAGAGAGATGCCAGTTTGCTTGCATTATTCCTCTTCTCGTTGTTTGGATGTCCTTCTCATAGCGTGATATTATGATGATCGTGGTAAATATTTATGGAGAATATTTTTGTAGTTTGGCAGAAGAAAAAAACTAATACAAATAAATGGTCGGATGCCCCCTTCATCATCCGAGTAAAGTGGGAAGAAGGGGAGCATATTAGATTCGATAGTGGGCCATTTAGTCAAGAAGCTATTATTATGAAAGGCCAGAAATAAGTCAACGTCTGCAAATCTGCTTCCTCTCGTGAATCTGATAAGAAAACTGTTTTCATTATTATGATGCAGTTGTGGAGTGGGCGTTGTTGGTTGTGGAGGATCGGATACGTATGTGCATGTGGCTTAGTTATTAAAGATAATATGCAGCGATTCATGGAAGTTATTACAAAAACGCGTCAACATTTTCTGTATGGCATACATTATAACGAAAGTAGGAAAAAGCTGCGAAAGGGGTAAAAGTATACATATAAACTTTGTGGTTTTTAAACATACTTTACAAATAAAATATTTGTTACTATTAATGAATTAATTCGATTTTGTGACGCTTTTTATAGGGTTTAGCTGAGACAGGGTAAGAAACCGATTGGATTGGATGTATGTAAGTGTAGACACTGTCCCAGATGCCGAGAAAAATCACACATTTTCTACAATCGTTTCATCAAGTTGCTCTGTTGTGAAGCGAAGACGTCTTGTTCCACGTGAGACTTACTCTTTCAATCAATTTACCTGAGGGATTTCGCTTCGTACTACCGATTAATTCAACTTGGCATGAATGTTTTCTGGGAATAAAGGTACAATAAGTACAAATAATACTATTCGAGCAAATAAACTTTTCATTCAATGGTAGACATGGGCAAATGACGCAATGTTTCTCAGCTTGACAGTTTGTAGTAAGCTTGGGATCGAAACAAGTTGCAAGTTATAATGTCCCAAGAGTAAATCTGGTTTGTTAAACTCTTGTCCTGCTGATGTAGCTTTTGAAGGAATGGTATCGAAAGTTTTCATGAGATTGGCAGACGTAACATATTATACCTATACACTAGTTAAATATTTACACAGTTTTGTCTAAACTTAATAATACAATAAAAGTATATCTATCTACACGCTCTTGGAAGCGAAAAAAAGTTCCCATCTGTAATGTCACAGATCATGTTATCAATCTCTTTCCAATGTCCCAAATGGGACGTTGTTCAATTAATCCGTGAAATCACACAGTTGATCACGATTGTGATGATAATACTATCTCTATACTCAGTGTAGCTCGAAACAGATTACTTTCTTGTGGAATATGTGCGTATCCGCAGTGGTAAAAGTAAAAAGGGTTAAGTAAACTGAAGGTCTATTTTTTCTTACCATGGTATAGCATCAGCCTATCTGTATCTGATACTTCTTATTATGTGACGAAAATTACACAACAGTTCTAGCAAGGCCAAGTACAACAACCGACATTTTTAATGTGTAATTTAAATTTATCAATACAACTTGTACATATTTATACATTATCATTTATATAGTGAAATTCTGCTTGCATGTTGGACTCGTGGGCTTCTTTTTCTTCTTTACGAATATGATGTGAACAGTCGTATCGACATTTCACGAACAATGGTTCCTCGTTTTTGCTAGCTTGCTCCATACAATGGCGGTTGTAGCACTTGTGAACGTGCATTGCGAACTTGAGTACTCTGAAAAATGAAAAAGTTTTTCAATAAGATTTATCTATATAATACACAGACAATTGTCGTGTCAATGCAAATAAAAATGGTAGTGTAAATTATATATTGTTGAAGAAGTACTTGACAACATGATTAGAGTCGTAAGGACAAATCTTCATTTCCACCGGTGGATATTTTGTGCCCGGGTTCACTTGTGAACGTGCATTGCAAACTTGAGTACTCTGAAAAATGAAAAAGTTTTTCAATAAGATTTATCTATATAATACACAGACAATTGTCGTGTCAATGCAAATAAAAATGGTAGTGTAAATAATATATTGTTGAAGAAGTACTTGACAACATGATTAGAGTCGTAAGGGCAAATCTTCATTTCCACCGGTGGATATTTTGTGCCCGGGTCCTCCGCCTTCTCATTCTCAGCTTCCCCAGCCTTCTCAGTAGGACTTGCCATCTCCAACACCAAGTCTTGATCCTATCTGAACTTGAAAAACAAAAATACACAATATAAAATCCCATAAAATATCGTAAAACTAAACCTTGAACAGAAACTTAAAATAATGCTTATATTTTGTAGTTACTTTNAAAACAAAAATACACAATATAAAATCCCATAAAATATCGTAAAACTAAACCTTGAACAGAAACTTAAAATAATGCTTATATTTTGTAGTTACTTTAATAATTAACTAATGTTTCACTTTGGATAGCTCAGTCCAAAGAAAAATATTAACTACTACTTTGGAAGATAGATAAAACGATACAAGAAAGAGAGTCGACAGAGTAATCAGCCGGAATCCCCAATAATGCCAACTTAATGACGGGATAAACTTTCCGGGATTTTCAATGTATTAAATAATAAACCCAAAAATGGCTTCTCAAATAAAAATAACTTGACACTTGATTTATTATCAATAAAATAAGGGGCTTGCGGTTGACGTTAAAAGTACCTTCTTAGTCTGTGGACTTAAACAAAACGAATAACTAGATGTCAATCGATAACTAATAATAATCACCGCTTTCGTCTCCGTATTTATACTCAGAATACTTCCGGTGTGATTGCAAAAAAGGATGCACACATTAAATTTTAACAAAGACCGGAAATGGATCGAATTTAGAACGGAAGAGAAAACAAAAACATTCATGAAGCAAGAAAAGAAAAACTAAAACTAGATCGAAACACCGGAAGCGTAAATTCCAATAAATTGCACAGTTATCAAAACTTAATTAAATTCTAACATCAACGTAATAAATACATTCTATAAGTACTATATACAAATTTATTCAGACATTATTCAAATACATAAGTATTATTAAACAAAAAATCGAACAGAACAACCACTTTAACTTACTTGAGTAGATGATCCGATATTTTTTTAATAATTTAATTTTTTCCACAATCAACTTTACCGAAATACTTAACGCTAATTTCGAAGGAAGCAATTTCTAGATCTACACTCTACACAAAACTTTAAGACGATGACGGTCGACAGAGCGTACCTACACTGCACTGCACTGAAACGTAATACGCTTACGTGTGTAGGTTATCACTTGTCACTTATCATAATACAAAAACAATCGTGATTGTGCCTTGTGCCGAATGTGACACGGCTTTCAATTTTATGAAGAAAAAATGCAAATGATCTTGTGTATGTGATAGTGATGACTGATGACGCGGTTATTTCAACCTCTACCTTATTTACGTTTTGTATGCGTTTCGCATTCGTTTTGTATATTCTCTATTACCTATCTATGCTAATTAATTCATACTAGAAACCATTTAATTTCTTATTTTTTGATTGAATAGTCCAGTATAATAGTACTAGAGGAGAGTTTTATTAACTTTAGTAATATCCTATAAAGATTTTTTGTTTTTATAAAATTCTTTTCAAGTGGACCGAAACGATGCAGTTGGTTTTTTCGAAGTGTTTCCAATCTAATGTTTTCCAGCTCATGCAACACACGCAAACAAACAAAACAATTCCAAGAAATGATTCGAAGCATAATGAATCATAATAGCGTAATGATTTTGTAGTTAGTAGAGTGCTATCCTCCTCAGTAATGTGTTGTTGCTATTGTTGTTTTCGATCGTCTATGTTCAAAAGCTAATGTCATGTAAATATAAAGAAAATAAGAGGTGTTGATTTATTGTCGGAGAAAGAATGACAACTTGTTTTTCATCTCTGTCAGTTATAATGGCTTTTGTTGCTCATTCTAAATATAAGTAGGAGAAAATATTTATGGAAGTACCGTATCATGTTTGTAAGCTGTACTTAAAAAGATGATGATGATAATGTCGTTCGTTACAATGCCTTTTTGCATATTGCTCTACAAAAATAATCAATTTATGATAGAAAAAGTGCATGTCATCATGGAATGAAATAGCATGTTTCACAACAAACACATTAGTTTGTTATTTTATGCATCTAAATATATTTAAACTAGTTTGGTATCGGTATCATCCATATCCATACTACTGCTTTATAAGTATTTATATATTATCTACAAAGCAAGAGATTCAATGTTTTTCAAGCAATCGTCGAGATTTGACTTTTCAAATTCATCATTTCCCGTTCACTACTCTGCTCCTATATGCTTTATGAAATTGAACATTTCACTCAAGTCACTCAGCATCAATCGTCGAGATTTGACTTTTCAAATTCATCATTTCCCGTTCACTACTCTGCTCCTATATGCTTTATGGAATTGAGCATTTCACTCAAGTCACTCAGCAGCAATGAATGATTTCAGTATCAGAAAGTGATTGAAAATGCGACCAAGACACCCCAGCACCATACCACCACTGCATCTGCATAGTGTTTTTTATACATATTTATACAGACCGTACAGCTGGAGTTGGATCCTCTTCTCTCTGAAAACATATTTGTCCCGATATGCATTGGGGTGGTGGAGAAAGTGTTGTTCCAAGTGAGTATCATCACTTCCACATCACCTCCAGCCAACACAGAAACAATCCTGTCAAGAGTAAACTTAATCTACTCAATTTACACCACCACCACCATAAACATTATTTGCATACCGTTTCACCACCACTGTCTGCCTCCAACCAACCTCAATGCCATTTTCACTAAACTCCTTGCTATCATCATTCTACGTAACCGCTACCACCGGTAGCTATCATTCACCCGCCCACTTGAAAAGTAAAGCGAGTGTATGGGTGGATTACACAAGAACAGAAAATAGCTGAAACATTTCCTGGTCGTGAACTTTCATTTCATTTCATTCAATTCAGCGGCACAAAGACAACATCATTCATGAGCATTAAAGCAGCAGCAGCAAAAATTCCATTATAATAATATTGTTATAAGTGCTACCGCTCTATGATAATGCGGTGTCAACTTGTTTTACACATGTACTTTATCACAGTCCATCAGATTTAAGCGTGATTGACAGATCAGCTCACAACGTAAACAACTCTAGACAGTTTAGCGACTCTGCTGTTTGTTTTTGTTTGAATAGAAAATAGACATATCAAAAAAGTATCTTTCTAAAAAAAATCTATTAAATATTACCTGTTTTTGTATATGTTTGTGGGCTGCTGCCAGTAGTCTTACAACTTTTATTGTTACTCTGCTTCTCATTTTTCACTTGAATGAAGTTTTCTCGTCTGCTTTCCTGAATTCGCTTTTCGGTTTTACGTATGAAAATTTTCTCTGTCAAAATGTAACATAAAAAGATTGCTGTACTCAAGTCAGTTTTGTTCTTCTTCGTCTACTTTTTTATAATAACCATCCTTCATGGCCTTCTTGTGGTGGTGTTGGTATAAGGAAAGTGAGAGAGAGAAAAGTGCCAACAGCTCTTTTACCACTTTCACTTTATGGTTTTCACAAGGAAATAAAATTGGTTTCTCGCCGCTGGCTGGTTGATCAAGCAGTACAACAAGATGACTAAGATGATGATGATGACTACGATCATGATTACGTGATGAAGGAAGATGTGCAGAGAGAAGAAAGAAGACGGTTGGTTATTGCATGCATGAGAGAGAAAAGTAAGTGGCATTATGGAAAATGTAAACGGAAAATGAAGTGGTGGCAAAAGGAAAGAAGCTGTTATAAAATATGGATTCGCTCTGTCTACTGTATTTATGATATGCTTTATTATATTCACCACTACCACACAGTTTTTAGTTTTTGTACAGTATAGGCCAAGCGAGTCCAACCAAACAAGATTTTGTCATTCATTCATATTCGTCCGCCCTTGTCTTTATCGTCTTGGTAGAGCTAACAATGTTGTCACTTTGCTGCGAGGAGAAGCGAAAAAGATTGAAGAAAAGTTTTCAGTCTCCATTCCATCCATCCATAATAATATTTTCTTTCGCAATTTATACTTTATTTCTCTGGCACTACATAAGTCGTTTCGGCTTTCCCCTCTTTATTCTAAAGTATATAAAAAAGAGCTACGATGATGATGATGGAGTACATTCCTTCATAATGTTTTGTTGCGCTCTGACAATTGCATCATTTTCATCATCGTCTCCCGCAACCACAAAACTACGTATGCAGAAAAATACCAACTTTTATGCCTAGACAAAGTCATCTTGCGGACAGCTCTTGGTCCTGTCATCCTTGTTTGTAATTGTCATCCTCCTCATAAGTTTCCCTTTCATAGTAATAAATTAGGCGAGGGCACTAAAGGGAATTTTCTTTTCCCCTTATGTCTTCATCTAAGTAAGTGTCGGCGTGAAGAACACTGTAGTTATGATGATGCTTTATAACAAAATCTAGAAATACTACTGTGGTTTCATTATGGCTAAATATTGAGCTTTTCTTTAGCAACTTTGGGCTAAATACTAAAACCACACACCAACTTATTTTATCTACTTACTGATGCTGCATTATCTACACCAATAACCGGATGTGATTTAGCTATGCACATAAAATTCTTTTACAATAGAACAAAAGCAGCAGTTTGATGGAAGGGTTCACATAAAGTGACAAACAGTACTCCGTTCATTTATTATACTTATCTAAAACTACAGATTTTTGTTCAATTTTCCTCAATGCTTCCGTTAAGATACAACTGTCAGAAATGAACCGAGAATCGAATGCATGGATGATGTCATATATGTATATCACACAGAGTTAATCGTAAACGGAGAAGGAATAATAATTTTTCATTTTTTTGTGTTTTCCCAAATGAATTTATTAGTTCTTCATAATTTTATGTGAAGTAATTTACAAAGCCACGTTGATTGCTGCCAATAATAATATTTATGTATATGCAAGTTTTTAAGCAAAGGGTAGGAGTTATGACATGGCAAGGGAGAGCTTGAATAAAAGTAGAATTATATGGCATGGGAGAGCTTGAATAAAAGTAGAATTATAAAATTTATCTGCAAGTTTTGAGTGTATTTACTTATTAAATTACTATCATCACTTGGTATGCATTCATGATAAATGAGATACACAGAGTCAGAGTCAAATCTTGTGTTTGAAACGAGTAAATACTACAACTATAGCAGGCTATTATTATTATACTTTATATGAAAATCGTAAAATTTTATGATTTCCAGTTTTATTATGTCAATGTGAATAGCTTAAAAGAAGGTAGGTTATTCATGCGTCTGCTTTCTTTGGGAAAAGAAAAAGAGCACTTATTTCTTGCGCTGAACAAACTGCCATTACCTATTATAACTATAACTGAAAAAAGTAGTAAAAGAACATGAAAGAGAGTAGGAAGTAGTTGAATTTTAGAAATACATTTTTTCAAAGCTATTGTAAGCTTCTCGTACAATTCCAGTAATTTTACACGAAATGAGAAGAAGACCATCATGCATCCTTTAAACTGAAAAGCCATAATTGTGAATTGTAGACCGAGGCAGACGGCGAATAGAATATGGGAATGACAAGGTTCCTTATGTGAAGTTGGGTAAAACATTTTTATTTCATTATTCCGCAATGGTGCACTCTTACATCCCTTAAAATTTACATAATATTCATACAAACATGCACATGATAAGGATGATACGATACCCTTTGCTCAGCACCATATAAACATGGTAAGAACATAACATTACAACAACCAAAACTAATCCTAAGGAAAGAAAAAAAGCAGAAGAGATTTGTTTGCCTTTGGGTCACATAATAAAACTAAAATTTGTTACTTGACATTTGTTGGCTTGCTCTCCTCATATTGCTCTCAACATGCATGAGTGGCGTGCGTAGGATTGGGATCTAAATATTTTTTGAGTTTACATAATATTTTAGTAAAACTACGTGTTTGAGACCATGTACAGATACACGTTTATGTATCTGCCGACATAAAAATGGCAAAAACGAAAGCCGGAAAGGGCGAAGCATGTTTTATGTGAATTCCACGAAATATTTTAATTTTTAAAGCATAATCTCAATTGAATTGAATTAAATGTTTTTTTTATATTTTCAGATCAATTTCGACAGCTAATATGTCTATCATCAATTCAAAACAAATATTTTGCACCAATCTAAAAAAAACCAAAAAAACTACAAACTGACAATAAGCAACTATCTCAGCGTTGAAGTTGACTTTTGCAAGTACTTAAATAGGTAGATACACAAATTGTACACTACACTTGGACTTGATTTTGCATAAAAATATAAGGCTTCAGAAATACTTTGTTGTAACACGTAACATTATCTTAAGAAATGATGTTTTATGAAAATAATAATCGTACAAATAATAACAATAATACAATGCTTCCAATTCATCAAATCTGGAGAAAATGCAATGTCCAAAAAACAAAATATTTATTTTGTGTTTAAATCCTTTGTACACCATGTAATAAAACAAAAAAGTAAAAAAATGTCTCCTTTGCTAAAGCTGCGTACTTGAAAATACAACAGACTCCACTCTCACTCATTCAGTCATCCTCCAATCCACCCGCGGCACACCCTTTCCAACTACAGTAAAAAGCTATGTATATTAAGATCTGTATGCATACTGTACTGTATCGTATGAAAAGTCTCTTTTTAGTAGTTTTATAGTCAAATGATATTTGTCGAACAAGAAATTATGTTTCAAGGGTTGACTGGCCAATATATTATTATTTTATGATTATTATTATCGTAAGCAACATGATTCCCGGATAGAGCTGCATATTTTTTCAAGAGGGGAAGGAAAAAGAAAAAAAACTAAAAAAGTAGTATTGAGTGCAATAAAATTCATTCGAGAAGAAATGTCTTATGAAATAAAGAACATAAAAAATGCCTTGGCCTCTCTTTGTAGGGAAAGAGTTTCGTCATTGTAAGAAAAGATGTGATAATATGCATATCTTTTTCATCTTTCTTCTGTTACCCATTTCCTCGTTTTGGTTTCATGAACATAAGCGCTTTTATGCAAAAGAAAAAAATATATAACTCATTTTTTTGAAAAAAAAACTGGCCAGGAAAAAGTACATTCAACATTATTAGATTGAAGTCTCTAAACTATATAGTCAGCCATGTCGATGGTGGTGGCATCAACCCAGCAGCTTCCTCATTTCATAGTAACATACTTTTGTGATTTCCTTCACCAGAATGACTTTCTTTGGCTGTTGTTACAAGTAACATAGGTATATACCTAAAGGATAATAATGTATGCTGTGGTGGTGAATATCTACTGTGTCGAGAAGAACAAGGCAAGGGTGGAGAAAAAATAAAAGAAAAAAGTGGTGGTAAAGGAAGGTTTGCATTTGTAAGCTTAATATGGTGGCAAGAGTACTTACTTTTTCGTCTACTTTTTTACTTACCACTACTACTACTTATTTTTAAAACTTTTTTTCTGCTGAGCTTCCTCCGAATGCCCGACTGGGACCAGGATAGTGGAATATCATTGCATGAAAAATGTACTCATGTCGTTGATGCGGAAAGGGAAAGATGCAAATTGGGAGTTAGGACCATTTCATCACTTTGATGGATGCCGAAAAGACATATTTATGCAAATATGCTGGGCCCAACGCCATATTTACGCCAGAAAATTGTTCCCCAACTTACATCTTTTCATAATGGTGGCACATATTTCATCTCTCGGAATGGCTTCTGCCCCTGAATCCATCGCACCCAATGCAAATTTTTTCACGAGAGAGAAAAGAAGACGAAGAAAAAAAAGAGTTGAGTACGATGAAAAAAGAAGGAAAAAAAGTTGAGAAGAATAAGTAAGCAAACGGCTGCTTCTGCCAATGATACTGTTTTTGGCTCTTTTTTCTTATTTTGAAGAAGACGAAATGGTTTGCGTGTATCGTTTTTGTGGTGATGGTGGCAGTGTCAGTTACAAAGGGGCATAGCGGGAGCAAGCAGCTTTCTAAAGTAGGCACAAATTCCAATGACGCATATTTTTTCAGTTACAAAGTGAAAATTTTTCACAGTATAAATAAAAATATATCAATCAATATAGCATATAATATTCCTACAGAAATTGTATGTGCGTAAGCCAAAAGCTACGGACAGCTATATTTAATCTTGCCTACGCCATTTCACTTTACTGTCGGTCTAGAAAATGCTGTAAAAGGGAGAAAATTATTTTAAAGTCTGGAAAGCCAATCGTTCAGCAACTTTTGTTCATAATACCCCTTCTTTCATGTGTTTCCATAATAAAGAGTGTTACAACATCGTATTTGGAAAGTATTATGGTGGTTGTCTATTCTTCGACAAAGAATGTTCAAAGTGAACGAAAAAATTTATAAACGAGAGAGAATAACGTTATATATGTTTTTCAAATTCGACCCTTCCTTAGAGCTAGTTTTCACTTCACCCCCGTCACTTTCTCTGCATCCAGTCTACTATACTTTTCCATAATAAAGAGTGTTACAACATTGTATTTGGAAAGTATTATGGTGGTTGTCTATTCTTCGACAAAGAATGTTCAAAGTGAACGAAAAAATTACAAACGAGAGAGAATAGCGTTATATATGTTTTTCAAATTCGACCCTTCCTTAGAGCTAGTTTTCACTTCACCCCCGTCACTTTCTCTGCATCCAGTCTACTATACTTACTCCTGTGACTCTATACTTTTGAAGTTTTGACTATCAAAAAATTATAAGCAAATAATAGCTGTCTATTCATCGGTATTTCAACAATCTATGCTAAACGTTTAAAAAAAGTAAATGCTCTTCCATTTACTACTTACACGTTAATAGGAAATGTTCCAATAATTTGTTAGTTTCTGTAGCCGTGTTTTGGCAGGAAAATAATGACTTTGTATGCTTTAATCAACCGAATACCAGATGAGAAAGTTCATTAAGAACCAGAAGTATTTATACACTGTTATTATTATGGTTGAGATATTCGTTCATATCATACATTAAGAGCTTATGGGAATGAAAGAATGGGATGGCTTGGGAATATGCTTTCTTCTGTCCCGTATCTAAGCCAAAAATTCATTAACAATTTCTTCCGCATCCACGCTTCCAATGTCTCAAGTCTGTCTTGTGAACCAAACTGTGTAGATTCTACTCATTCATTTCACCCCTTTCCTTTCAGTTCCTTTTCTCCGTAAGACACTTTTCTCTGTCTTTTATTTTACTTGTATTTATTACTCCGCACCCATTGTTTGATTTGACTATGAAATGAATAAAGTTAGTTTTTTGGTTTAGGTATTTGGAACGGAAGCAATACGTGATACGGCCTTAGAGCAGATGAATTTAGATACATACGCAGCAGACTCGTGCTCTCATTTGCTTCTCTCTCTCTCTCTTTTCTATGCCTTCTTTCACACGATAATTTACGACCGGGTGCCGTATCTGCTTTACAGAAATTTACTTATTTCAAAAGTCATGTCATTTTGGTTGTTCAACCACAGATAT
>JAANSP010002364.1:0-12960 GCA_036850745.1 Homidia socia | reverse complement strand
TGGTGATTAGATATTTCACTCTTGTCTTCTTGGGCTGGCTTTCATACTTTTTGGAAAAGAGTAAAACCGTACCACTTTAAAAAATGAAACTAAAATTCATTAAAAAATAATGTCAATTTAATATAATTTTTATGCTTTTAAAATAGTACGAAATTTTTATTTATTGCGGATCAGAATGTTTTGAGGTGAAGGGGTGAAACTAATCTGCAAAATATAAAAACTTAATAAGTTTTACCCTTTAATGCATGCAAGCATTAATGATATTGATAATCGACAAGCAGAGGTAGAGACGTAAAATATAAAATATCGCAAAATTATCCTCTAAACGCTGTGTAAAATTATATTTAGCAACCTTCCCTACCCAAGTTTCGGTACTGCGAGCAAAATAATACCAATAGGAAGTGTAATTACTCAAAAAACTCATTGTAATGTTTATTATCTGTAATTCTTCAATTCTCCAGAGAAGAGACGCAGGCACAGTCTAAATTATTTGACCTGCTTCACAAAGTATTTACTAGTCCTTTTGACTCTCCTCTACAAACTTTAAATTCAAAGATGACTTGATAAATAATAAAATATCAACAATTTCGTCCATCTGCGAATTAAAAACAAACCTGTTGTATTCATTTATTAGATACATTATTATTTATTATTATTACGAGAAAAATATGCTAGTATGAAGGTATAATATACCGCAGTTTCAAAAGTCATTCCACCCTCCCCATGCCCGGATTTTTTTTCCACGCGAAGTAAAAAAGGGTTTTTCTTAAAAATAAAAAAATCAACATTCAAATGAAAGTGTAAAGATAACAATAAAAATTATTTTTAAACATGGAATTATTTTGCATACTTGTTTCGGTATGACCACCAAGTACCGACTGAAGCTGGGCAATCATTTTGTATGAGTGCAGGGGTAAAACTCTGGAAAGAGTTATTGAAAAAATCATAATGATACTCACACTGGACTCATCATTGAAAATCTCAAAAGAAGTACACTTTTTTCTCATTATACGAGTTAATTTCTCACATTTCATCATTTTCGGAAGTTACCAATAACATGGCAGGATATTGCGTCGTGCCTTTTTCAGGACGCTTGACATTATGCAGAGGAGAGATTTTTAGCAAGTTCTGAAAATCCTTTTTATTTTCCGAACTTCCAAAATCCCTAATCCTATTTAAAAGGGAATTGCGGATTTAAAAAATACTTTTTTACAATTGTTGTTGTACATGGGTAATTTTTAATCGTACCAGCAGGATCCTGACGAAAATTTATGAAATCGAAGAAGATCTAAAACACTAATAAAAATACGTTGACCTCAGAAAAAGTGTATGCTCTACTCAACAAGTCATCTAATGAATTCCACTTGATCTTATATTTCTTATTATTACCCAAAGCCAACAACAGCAGCTCCAAATAAATGTGGTGTCTTGACATTATGCAGAGGAGAGATTTTTAACAAATTTTGAAAATCCTTTTTACTTTCCGAACTTCCAAAATCACTAATCCTATTTAGGAACACGTTAATTTTTTTAATTGCTGCATTTTATATTTTTTCTTCTAAGTATTTTAAACCGTACCAGCAAGATCCTGAGGAAAATTTATGAAATCGGAGAAGATCTAAAACGCTAAGAAAAATACACAAACCTGAGATAAATGAAAAATGAATGCTATACTTAACTCAAACAAAAAATGGCTTGGTCTTATTTCCTATTACCCAAAGCCGACAACTGCAGCTCCAAATAAATGTGGTGTTTGATTGACACAAGCTGCCACTAAAAAGCCCCCGTTTGAATTTCCCCTAATGGCCAATTTTTCGGGACAGGTGTATTTACTCCGAATCAAATATCTTGCCGCAAATTGAAAGTCATTGAGAGAGTTTTGCTTTTTCAAGCCAATACCATCCTCATACCACGTTTGTCCAAACTCTCTTGAGTTGAAAGATACACAAAAATAACGTCAGCTCAGCAATTATTATTATTTTTACATGGGATTTTTTCGGAATTCTGTAAATACGCACCCTCCACCTCGAACATTGACTACTGCATAAATCCCATCAAAATTTGCAACAAACAAAAGATAAGTCGGATCAAAGCTGGGCTGAAGACTGGCGTTGAATCCGCCATAACCAACAAGAAGACAGGGATTTTCGCCGTTTTTTACCAGGTTACTTTTGTGCACTAAAAACATGGAGGCTTTCACCCCATCTTTACTCGTGAAAGTAAGCTGTTTCACCAGATAATGTTCTGGAGTGAAGCCTAAAGGAAGACTCTTCCTAAATACTTCAACAGGCACCTCAACCTTTTGCTGGGGCCTTGTCTTCAAACAGAAGCAGCAACTTTTTCTGGGTTGTACATACAATTCATCGTACGTTTACCCACAAGAAGACAGGGATTTTCGCCGTTTTTTACAAGGCTCCTTTTGTGTACTAAAAACATGGAGGCTTTCACCCCATCTTTACTCGTGAAAGTAAGCTGTTTCACCAGATAATTGTCTGGAGTGAAGCCAACAGGAAGACTCTCCCTAAATACTTCAACAGGCACCTCAACCTTTTGCTGGGGCCGCGTCTTCAAACAGAAGCAGCAACTTTTTCTGGGTTGTACATACAATTCATCGTACGTTTTATGCAGATGTGCCTCAAACCTTTCCAGATTCACTCGATATACCGTGCCGGGTACGAGGAAGTTGGAAAATTTGAAAAAGAATTCGCTGTCAATGGATCGACCACAGTGACCTGTGACGGTGCCTTCATCCAATGGGAACTGATGGACAAGTAAACCACTGTGTAGGATTCGTAGTTGGAGTACGCTATTCACATTAGACATGTAGCAGGTGACCAAATATTTTCTTGAGAACGGAAACCGGAGAAAAAAAATATGCAATTAATTTCGCCAAAGATTTTCTTGAAAAAAAACAATAAAATTATTTCAGTTGATTTTTTTGTACTCTTTGACACATATCGCCCAATTCAAAACTATTTTCTTTTGTGACACAACGATTGTGCCTCAAACCTTTCCAGATTCACTCGATATACCGTGCCGGGTACGAGGAAGCTGGAAAATTTGAAAAAGAATTCGCTGTCAATGGATCGACCACAGTGACCTGCGACGGTGCCTTCATCCAATGGGAACTGATGGACAAGTAAACCACTGTGTAGGATTCGTAGTTGGAGGACGCTATTCACATTAGACATGTAGCAGGTGACTAAATATTTTCTTGAGAACGGAAACCGGAGAAAAAAAAATATGCAATTAATTTTGCTAACGATTTTTCTAAACAATAAAATTATTTCGGTTAATTTTTTTGTACTCTTTGACACATATCGCCCAATTCAAAACTATTTTCTTTTGTGACACAACCACAGGCCAGTTATGTTTAGCAAGTTGCTTGGAATTGGCCACATTCACCTGCACAATTTTCCAGTTTGGTGCGTGGTTGTTTGTTAGAAAATAAAATGTTGAGCCGACATTGGTAATGTACTGTCGGAAGGAGAGTTGCGTATTAATTAAACTTTTCCTTTACTGAATATGGGTAATGCACAATCTAAAAAAATATTTAGACATTGTCCTCTCGTCTCTCACATCGTAATCCCAGCTAATGTCACCCGTCAATGATAAGAATTCTGGAAGTTTTTTATTCCTAGTTATAGACTTGACATGGTCCATAATTTCTGTCATTTTACACATGTACATGCTTGTGTGACCGCCACAATCGTGAAGGACGTAAACGAGCAAGTAATTGCCGCAATCGGATACTTTCGGTTTACTACAAAGAAAAAGCAACCAAAGACAGCTAATATAATACAATCTGCTGAAACCTGCTATTAAAAAATGCACATGACATTTTGCACTTTCTATATGTACAAGCCACTTAATTTTTGCAGGCACGAAATATGATAACTTTTATGGACACCTACGATAACGTACAGTTCCCAGTTCGGATTCCCACGAAACTCCAATATTAGCTTGTCTTGAGTCTGGGGACGCCCCAATTGGTGGTAAAAAATCTTGACATTTTTGTAGTTTACCATCTTTTCTGGATAACGCTGTAGTAAATCATCAAAAGAGTTTAATTTATTTTAATAAACGGATATTTTCTTTAAAATGAATTTATTTATTTTTACCGCATAGAAAAGCCCATTTCCTTCTTTTGTCCAAGCAAGCCACGTATCTTGCCGAACATTTTTCAGCACATCTTTGCCGTACTTTTTCCCTGTACTCAAATCCTTAAAATGGATAACGCTCCAAGCAGACTCCATTTTCAGACAGTCCGTAAGCCAAAACATTTCCGTCATTCGAAATGGCGACCAAGCCATCTCCGAAATTCTCGTCCGTTTTCACTTTTGACGACAGCGACAATCCAAAATGAGTTTTTGAAGAGGAAGAAGATGCACCGTTTACAAAGCCATCTGCTGCCGAGTTTGGATCAAGAATTAATACATCATCATCATCCGTATTCCCTTGTTGTTGGTCCCCATCATCACCAACAACATTATCATCGGCATTGGTGGACTTATCAATTGATTGAAGCATGTACAGCGCACTGATGAAACAATGCGTAAAATCAAATCAACAGTTTGTGCTTGGCTTTATCAAGTGCGTTGATACATGCTTTTCATTGTTCTGTCATATTTTATTGAGGGGTTTTACCCATCTTTAAAGTAAAAGTATCGATCTCCTCGTTTAAACGGACATCCGTAATCACAATACCCCCATAAATCTAAAAGTCGTGATCGAATGCGTTCTCGTATTTGACAATTATCAGCGGCAGCATCGGCAGTAATGGCTGCAGTAGTAAGAGTACCTTGCTTATCAACCCCAATACTTTTCAGGTTATAAATCTACAAGTCGTGATCGAATGCGTTCTCGTATTTGACAATTATCAGCGGCAGCATCGGCAGTAATGGCTGTAGTAGTAAGAGTACCTTGCTTATCAACCCCAATACTTTTCAGGTACCTGTCTGTTAATTGGTTTTGAGCAGTGACAAAATCTCTCACTTCTTCAGAGTGGACGTTTTCTAACCAGCGATAGGGGTCGGGGATCTCAATAAAAGAAAAAAATTATTTTGATGCTTTATTTTATGCAAACTGAAAATATTGGGGAAAATAGGTAAATTATGTTTAAATGGAAATTTATGGCTACCTTTGTCCCAAAGTAGTTATCAGTGATGCTGTCTTTTCGAACTTCGGGATATATTCTATTGCTTTCTTTTCGGATTAAAGGTGTCTTGATATTGTTAACAATGTTGACAGATTTTCTGAGAATAGAAATAGGAGGCTTGATATTTATGTTTAAATGGAAATTTATGGCTACCTTTGTCCCAAAGTAGTTATCAGTGATGCTGTCTTTTCGAACTTCGGGATAAATTCTATTACTTTCTTTTCGGATTAAAGGTGTCTTGACATTGTTAACAATGTTGACAGATTTTCTGAGAATAGAAATAGGAGGCTTGATATTATTGACATCATTTTGAATTTCAGGAGGCTTGGCATTATTGTCGTCTTTTCGGGTTTCAGGAGGCTTGACATTATTGACAGACTTTCGGAAAACAGGATTATTGACTATGCTTTTTTTGTTGGACATTTTTAATAATTTAAATTTCTTTTTCTAATAGGGTACATATGGAGTACAACATTACATAGTTGTAGTTGATAAAAAAAGTGAATTGTACAAACTTATGAGATCATCAAGATTTTTGAAACAATTTATTTTTCTTGAACAACTACAGTTCCGTTAGTATGCTATCGTTATTATGACAATTTTCACAATTCTGTAGATGGGTTTTGTCCGTAGTATGATCATTCGTAGGTCGCCACTATTTCCCTGCAACACAAAATATTGAAAAACTTAAGCTTTTTATTTATTTTTTAAACCGCCATAATCACATCGTCATTAATTTTTTACCATTCGTAGTCAATTAATTCATACGAATGATAGCTACGGTCGGTCGGTGCCTTTTCATTCATTCATTCATTGATACCTTTTAGCTGAGATTTTATGCACTTTTTCATGATCTCTTGAACTTCAATTACTTTTTTTTATTTTAACTTCAAGTAATTTTCTGTCAAAAAATGTTATCAACTACCACCTTCACTCTGCTGCTGAATCACCTGGCGTTCAGTCAGCCTGTTTGCTTTCGCAAGGTAAACATTGCACTCCTTCCTCCTCCTTTGTTACTTTTTGGCTGCATCCTCAACCCTGCCAACTTGTCTCAAGAAGCAATTTTTTTTCTCTTCTTCTTCATTATTTTCTCCCCTTTTATACCCAACTTACTTGAAATTGGCCAGACAGACAGAATTTTTTTGAAAAAAAAATTGCTGTTGCTACTACATATAATAATTATTGTTTTAACCTGCTACATGATGACCTGTACCCATCTCTTCAATACAAACATACATACATACATGCCAATCATTTTCAACAATAAAAACTACAGTCCCTTTTTAAAATTTCCATATTTTAAAAGTTAAATATTTACGATGATAATAACCATAATAATAAGACACTTGCCAGCAGAAAAAAAAATAAATTCATAAAAAAGTTCCTGCCTTGCGACTTTCGTATAACTTCAACTGATGCCCTTTCACTTTCTACAGCGGCAGCAGCAGCAAGCAGGAATGATGATGTCGATGAAAAAGATGAAAATGACGACGACGATCCCACAAGTTTATTTACTATTGTGTATACAAGTACGCTTATATGTAACTTCATCATTGTCGTTGTGCATAAAGCAGTCCCTTAAAATTTATAAGTGAAATGAAACAAGAGAACAAGAAACTTTCGTCTGCCACAGAATGAGCGAGAGAAAAAGGAGAATTAATAATTCTTACCTGTGCACATGCAAGTAGATGATGATGATGTTACATGATCACACGTTTGCTCGTATGCGTGCAGATACAAGTACGCACGTCATTGTCATTTATTTCAAAAAAAATATTTGCAGTTTTTTAGCACAAGATTTTCATTCACTCTTTCAATCTGTCTCTGTTTATTTCTCCTTTATCATTTCGTAATGATTATATGATTGAATCTTTTTTTGGTTTTGAATTTTTAATGGCATCAGTTGGCATAATCATCATGGTCATCATAATGTATTGATCATGTTATAAATACTGATTATATTCCTGATTACATCCTCTCAAAACAGCAATACAAGTAACGTGTAGCTTTTTTAACTGGCTTTACTGACTGGCTAACAACCAACAAAACTTGATATTTGACATTGATAACATGTGTACCATCATTATGATCAAGATGATAGGTCTGTAAATAGAAGACGTACACACGGAATTTAAAAAAAAATCATCTATAAACTGGATTGCTAGCGTTGTCATCCTCATCATTATCATGTGCATCAATAAAAATAAGATGCTTCTTGCTCATTTTAAAAGATTTCTTTTGCACCTGTTGTGGTAATTTTAATTTGCAATAAATGCTAATTACAAGTTTTGTCTAAATGGCCAGAGGAGTAATGTACCCATCGATTACATGTAGCCTATCCATATTGTTGAAGGAAGATGAAAATTATTGGTGAAAAAACCTTGTGTCTAGAAGAAAAAAGAAGAGAGTTATTAGGAAAGGAGATGAACAAGAGAGGGAAAAGTTAATTTATATGCATAAAAATGTACTCTATCCACATTATTTGGAGCTCTAGCCAAACAAAAAAGCAGAGAGGAACTCTGTCAATTTTTTATGAATGAAACTTGGAGTGGAGTAGTAACAAGTTCAATAAAATTTGTAGACTTGCTTGCCTCAAGTCTATTGAACTATCAGATTCTCGTTGTCAGTGTCAATAGTCATAATATCAAATATCACTTGTTGANCAATTTTTTTATGAATGAAACTTGGAGTGGAGTAGTAACAAGTTCAATAAAATTTGTAGACTTGCTTGCCTCAAGTCTATTGAACTATCAGATTCTCGTCGTTGTCGTTGTCAGTGTCAATAGTCATAATAATATTAAATATCACTTGTTGAGTTCACGCACTGTACATTATTATGATGGTGATGATGATACGCCAAGTGTCAAGTTGCAAATAAATAAAGTGAACACTGCGCAGTAGATCAGAATACACTCTACAACAAAGTACAAAAGATTTAATTATTATCATTATTATCATTTCTGAGTTGGAATAGAACAAATCAGAAATCAAATCTCAAATCTAATTCGGTTAAAAAATAATACTATCCATCCATCCTTTCTTGTTTAGAGTCTGTTGAAAGGGAAATTGACAATGTTGCACCTAATGGATTAAAAAAACTAATTTAACTGCTTTATATTTCTGAGTTGGAATAGAACAAGTGAAGAAATCAAATCTCAAATCTAATTCGGTTAAAAAATAATACTATCCATCCATCCTTTCTTGTTTAGAGTCTGTTGAAAGGGAAATTGACAATGTTGCGCCTAATGGATTTAAAAAAATTAATTTAACAGTTTTATATCGTACATGAGATAGGCAAGAAATTAAATAAAAAATAAATAGGAAGATGGCTGAGTAGCAGGTACTTCATTTAACGTTTCCCGTTTGTTATCAGACAGAAATTATGCTTTATATATTTTTATGATTTCTCTGAATGCATTTTGCAAATCAAAACCATTAAAATACTTTTTTATTATTGCCCGTTATTAATCAGACCCCATAAAAAGCTCAACATTATAGATAAGAAGAAAAGAATAGTAAAATGCGACATTGTAAGAGGCAGGTGCATTTTGGTTAAATACCAAGCGCATAATGCACAGTTGGTGCTGCTGCAATGGTATGGTTAGCCTGTGTGGTTTACCATGTATTTTTATTATTATTATTTTCATTTTTCAAAATGTTATTTTGCGTTAAAGGAAAATGCAGTTTTTCTGCATAGCTTATTGCAGTATTTCAGACCAATAAATCATAAAAAAATGTTAGCTGCTGCTGCTTTTCTGCGTGCACAAAAGAATTTTATTTCTTAAAGGTTATTGAGTTTAAAAAGTGGAATGGGAGATACCTAACTCAAATAATAAATTGGTTTTATCCTTCCCTCCTCTTCCTTTTGTCTTTAAAAAAAGTTACTCTTGATTAATAATATTTAGCCGATAGATCATAATTGCGATAACAAAGCGTGCGAACTTGTATATTAGTTGCACTTGCAGCTTTTATGACTAATGGTGCTGATGATGATGCTGATAATGATGACGACACGGATGTGATCCTTTTCATTATATTGATCAACCGGCATTAGTTATGATTCTGTATTGATTTATTTATCTGTCGAAAAAAGAAGCAAGCAATGTGAGCGGCTCGCTCAGTAGCACTTGCATAGTAACTTGGTTTTTTCATCCTTGTGATTCTTTAATCACAGCAACATACAGCCAGACAAGTATGCAGTGCTTTTCTGCAGAAAGTTTTTAAAAATCTCATATTGACGCGATGAGCACAAAAAATGGCCAATGCATATTTCAGTGCAATGCAATGAATTGTTGTGAAGGGATCAAATGGTCGTTGGTCGTGTGGATGCCCAAAAGAACAGAAAAAAAAATTAAAGGAGCTTGTTGTTTTGCTCAAACATCTTCTTTTTATTTTTCCTTTTCAAAAATTGTAACAAAAACGCTTAAAACCGGTTTCCTGCTTTCGTACAAAATGGTTAATAAAACTGCTTATCCTCATGCATGGCACTTTGACTCGACGGCGAAAGAAAAACATGACGAAGAAGAATAAAAACAAGACAATGCTCAATCAATGAAGTTTCATTGCACCTACACAACGTAAAGAAATGCCACACTTAACTTAATGGCAATACAAAAGAAATATAAAATAAATACGCATTATTATTATTATTATTTGCAGGGGAGGAGAAGAAAAGATGAATGTCGAGGTACCACCGTCTGTAAAGGAGAAGAGAATAAAATAAAATAATCGTACATTGTTAAGATGCTTATAAATGCGGTTAACTTTACCGAATGGTAGCAGCAGCAGTATTACGCGTTGTTATTATTATTATTATTATTTTGTGTGGTTACTTGTTATTAAAACATCCATTCATTCAGAGAGAATATAAGAGTGAACGAGTAACAGCAATTTGTTTTTTGAGATTTTCAACAATTTTCTTTCAATGTTTTTGCTGTACTCTTGTGTAGATATGAAGGATAGAGAAAATGCAAAAAAATGTTGCTGCTTATGAAAGCAGTATGCATGCAAGCATGTAAAAGGGCAACTTGACAGGGATGTGATGACGATGACGACCAATGATCTGGTCGTCGTGATTCTGTTTTCTTCTTGCTCGTTTTTTCGCAATATGTTTTTCCTTAGATTTTCAACAATTTTCTTTCAATGTTTTTGCTGTACTCTTGGGTAGATATGAAGGATAGAGAAAATGCAAAAAAATGTTGCTTATGAAAGCAGTATGCATGCGAGCATGTAAAAGGGCAACTTGACAGGGATGTGATGACGATGACGACCAATGATCTGGTCGTCGTGATTCTGTTTTCTTCTTGCTCGTTTTTTCGCAATATGTTTTTCCTGTACGTTATTATGTATGCCTTGACATGCGTTTTTCGATGAGGTGGTTGGTTGAGGTGATTCCTCTTTCTTGATATTCTCCTCTATAGCTTATAACGACTTATTTACTTGTATAACAACAACACGTTAGAGGTAGGTTGAGGGGAATGGGGGAGAGAGAAAAGAGAGAACGAAGAGAGAAGAGGGACCTTTTTCACTTTGTAGGTTTTAAGGTTGAGCTTTGCAAGAGAATTTTTTCAGTCACTTTTTCGTCTTCCGCTGAAAGGACCAGTCAGTCAGTCAGTCAGTAGTGCTTTGTGGCAACAGTGGTGTGGAATTTATTTAGGTAATTATTTTACTCGGTTATCTGGTTGTATTTGTTGGTTTTGGTGATTGATACATGCAGAGGCGTAATACGGTTTTATAGTTGAGTTTAAGTAATAAATTGTTGTTTGCGGCCAGTGTGGAAAATCTGTTGAATAAAAAAAAGTAATTTGAAAAATCAAATTGAGTGGATTTTATTTTTTTGTGAAAAATATTTTTGTGGGTTTATTGGTGGTTTGCTTTTGTTAATTTTGTTCTTTTTCTTTTTTGTGAAGAAAGTGCAAAAAAATGAATAAGTCACTTGCAATATTCGGACTTGCGTGTTGTCTTTGCACGGCAACTGCTGGAACACTAAAAGCAGCAGCTGCAGAAGCAATTAGTGAAGTCAACGACTCAAAGTTTGAAGCCAGAGGTGGTCCACCACCTCATCATGGTGGTGGACACGGAGGAGGTCATGGGGGAGATCATGGGGGTGGAGGTTTAGGATTAAGTCTTGGTGGTGGACCGGGAGGATGGGGTGGGCCAGGAGGTGGTTGGGGTCTAGGTGGAGGAGGTGGATCTCCCCTTCACGGAAATGAATCCTTTGGAGGACCAACCGTTATTGCCCTGGCTCTTCCCATTGCCATTGGACTGATTATTGCTCTCTGGGTGGCAGCTTACAACACTCTTCGTTCGCCAGCACCTAAAATTGGATACAACGCTGGGATTGTAGAAAGTGCAGGATGGGGTAATCAAGCTTCAAGTCATGTTGCAGGTGGATACGGATGGGCTGACGCGGCTGCTTCAGATCCTCATTCTGTTTCTGCCAGCAATTTGGCTACTTCTGCGATTGTTCAAGCGGCAGCTACTCACGGCGCTGCTGGTGCTGTTGCGACCGGATGTTTCTGCCAGCAATTTGGCTACTTCTGCGATTGTTCAAGCGGCAGCTACTCACGGCGCTGCTGGTGCTGTTGCTACCGGAAGGGCTTTGGATGATTTGACGCACAGGGTTGTAAAGAGCATTGATAGGTAAACGTTTTATAATTATTTACAAGTCAATTAAAAATATAATTATTGTAAAATAATTAATCCTTTTAACTTTTTTTTGAAAATTACAGCCAAGAGAAGAAGTACTAGACGTTTTTTTCATGTCGAAAGTGGGGGTCAATAAACTTTTTATATTTTTTTCTTAACGGATTTTCAAAAAATGGTGCGTGCTTCCTGCATACCTGATATGCCGATAAGCACACGCGTTATTTATTTTGAAAATTACAGCCAAGAGAAGAAGTACTAGACGATTTTTTTCATGTCGAAAGTGGGGGTCAATAAACTTTTTATATTTTTTTCTTAACGGATTTTCAAAAAAATGGTGCGTGCTTCCTGCATACCTGATATGCCGATAAGCACACGCGTTATTTATTTCCATCAACATGTCGCGACGCTAAAGACAACATCGAGTCAACAGGAGGAGAAGGAATGGAAGGAATATCTTTGCAAATATCAGGGACAATGAATGAACATTGTCCAATTTTCATTGTCGTCTTTTCGGGAATGCATGAATTCTAGCACAAAGCAAAGCAACATTTAAGCGAAAAAGAGGCATTTTTCAGTTAAATAAATTATTGTTTTTTTGTAAGCACTGTTAGCTAAGTTATTGAAACTGTTGTTGTTGTTGATAATATTATATACTGTACCGTTGTTTTTTGCTATTTAACTTTAAATACTCTGTCTGTTGTATATTTTTTGTTGAGCTTTATTATTTTTTGTGTTATATATACTGCCGGTGAGAAGTGAACAAGTTTTATAAAGAAAAAAAGAAAGAATGAGGATGACAAAAGATTAAAAAATGAGAAAATCCCGAAAAAAATTGTTGCATTTTTTATTTATTTGATGACAATTTCACATGATGATGAATAATGAAAATCAGCTTAACTATGCCAAGTTGAGGAAAAACTGGATCCGCATAATTTTTTTAGTCACACGATTTACAGTGGCAAAAAGCATGAAAAAAATTAAAGTGTATTTACATGCATACAAACAAGGTATTAATTGACTCATGTTTGCATAAACCATTTTTTTAAATTCGTACGTGAGATTTACAGATCAACAAGGTGGCCACGTAAGTGAATTACTTTGGATCATCAGCGACAAGTTAAAATCGAAAAACAAGTTTTATGACAACTTGAAAA
>JAANSP010002363.1:0-12961 GCA_036850745.1 Homidia socia | reverse complement strand
GAGTGCGTGTTCTTTCTAACCTACGCAAGATTTTGAAAGCAAGAATAATAAAAATAAGATGATTTAGAATGGCAGTGTTGACACTTGTAAGTACCTATAATGATGAGTCAGTATATTTTTATAAGGAAGCCTGTTGACTTGAATTAAATGAAAAGGAGAGGGAGGGAGGGTAAGGAGGGATAAGACTAACGGTCGCTCTGATGTAAAAAAAGGAGCACATACCCGTCGTCTGACTTGTGTGTCTAGTTTAGAAGAATGGAAATTGAGGATAGATATTATTATGTGACACCTACAATTACAGTCTATAGAAAACTATAAACATTACTAAAATCCTATTCAGAATTTCGTTTTGGTTCACTCACACAAAAACCCAGTGTTAAACAAGGTAAACTTTCGAGGCGACAGTTTAGTTGAGTCAGTTTAATTGAGATCTGGTGGGGACTCTTGACTCTTGTTTTTCGTTGCTATACTGAAACTCGACCACCATCTCGACTTAATAATAACTGTTTTGTAATAATCACATCTTCTAGGGTTAACCATGTTTACTCGTCTCAGTAGAAGGTGGAGGGCATCAATTTGAATAGAAAATTGCAAAAATATTTATCATTGCACGTCCATTATCATGTCCATCACGCACAATGCATTGTATATCTTGTCATTTTAAGTACACACGGGCAAACAAACGGACATGGTATTCATTATTTAACTATACATGTACATGGAAAATATATAAAGATTTAATCATGCGTGTACTCTTGTCATCATTACAATTTAAAAAGAGGCCGAGAGTTAAAAGGAGAGTGAGTGAGAGATTCAAACAACAAATTTTCTTAGAATAGATGTCAAAGTAAAATGGAATGATAATATGGGCATGTGCAATTAGTCGGTGTCGTTGCGTAACCCTTTATTATAAAGTATTAAAACAAGACAAATGTACTTGTTGACATGTTGATGACGATCATGATCATAGCAGAATATAATGGTGGTGGTAGGTGGTTGCTGCGGCGGCGGCGTTGGTGTTGATGAGAATAATGATCGTGAAAAAAAACATTTTTTTTCTGTCTTTTGTCTCAACTTTTCAATGCTCTGCTCTTCACTGTCGTATTTTTTTTTCTTTTGGTGATGATATATTGTTGCCGTGTAATTAAGTTCAAGAAATTTGCATCATGTGCGTAAGAGGAAAGTGCGACTACGACGATGGTTTTCTTGTCCGTACACGGAGAAACTAATGAGGAGACAATGACAAAAAGGAACATGATGATAAAGATGATGAAACACAAAGTAGTCTTGAATTAATGGTGATGGGGATGATGATCATGAAAAACGTTTGATAATGATAATAGCAAAGAAATTGCACCTAAAACTCGTACTGTACCATCATACTGTCGTCATCGTTAAATTGAATAACGCTACATTGACCGTAAATTCTGTCCTCTTCTGTTTTATGTATGTTTTTTGGAGAATGCAAATTTTTTTTCAAGGAAAACCAAACAAATTTGTGTTAAAAGTTAAAAACAACAAACTCTTGGACTATACCATAATCAACTGTTATACATGCATACAACACCGTCGGGAAAGAGAGCACTCAAAATTTAAGATTAATTAATGGACTATTGTTATAGCATGTCTAAAAAAAATTGCTATGATGATGTTACATTGGTTAACCATAATATAATACAATTTAGCTTTTGTGTTTTTAAAATAAATTGACATTCTAATTTGCTTTATTTTGTTGTTATTATTATGTTGATTTTTATGGCAAACGCATTCACTCAAAATGAAAGCAATTACAGTCATTCCAGGATATGCTTAATATTGCTGGCTTCTTCAATTGAATACAACATCAGCAACAAAATCACCTAAATTAATTGCCTACGTGAACTTGTCTATTGGTCATTCCTATCACCATCATCANTTCAATTGAATACAACATCAGCAACAAAATCACCTAAATTAATTGCCTACGTGAACTTGTCTATTGGTCATTCCTATCACCATCATCAGTAGCAATGCCAGCAAACGTGAAAACCTGTGGGGAAGAAATGGATGGTCTATGTAGTAACCGTGCGTGATAATCGATAACAGTAGTAGTAGCGATTGTGTATGTTGGTTTTGAAGAGCAAAAACTACTTTATACTTTGTTGTTTGCACTTAATACATGTATATTCAAGTAGCGTTGCGGTATATTTTATTTTACAATTTACTACTACCTTTATCTTTTCAGGCTTTAAAAGTACATGATATTGGCTGATTATTAGCAAGATCGTGATAAATAACATTGTTGACTCTTCACTGTTCAGGTATTGTATACTTACCAAAGCACTGTGAATGACTGAGGGTAAAAAATGTATAATAATGAATGGAAGAGAATGTCCCCGTCACTATTTTTATCAATATCTCTCGATTCTCCCATTAAGTCGCTTTTTATAGCTGACCATGCCATAGAGACAATCTTCGTTTCTAAAAATAAAAATACAATATGCATATTATTATCTAAAGCTGAAAAACTCTTTTGCGATTTTATTGAGCTTTAATGTCCGCCATCATAGCCGTAACCGTCGTTGTTGTCAACATGCCTTATCATCAACAGTCTAACTACAAAACATTCACTTTCTGATACTGATAATAATAGTAAAAAATGAATGTGTAAGGAACGGCGAATGTGCGACGGACATGTTTACTCAAAGGACCTTTAAGTTTTTCTTGGTCTCTTTGTATACCAACCAACTATATGCATAATTAAGTGCAATCACATGCCATAATGCATAATATCTGAGTATCAACCTCACATACAGCCAGTTTCATTTTTTTTTAATTGAGTTTCGTCTCACTCTCTCATTGACAGAATGAGTGATCAGTGAACAAGAGAGTCACTAATCAAGATATTAGTTATCAGATATGCTTTTTTTGTTCGTGTAGTATGCAAATTTTTTGTCTCTGTCAGCAATTCCTCTGCTTCCTTTACAATTACTTTAGTATGCATCAGGAGTACAGATTATGGTGACACTATATAAAACCATATATCAGTGAACAAGAGAGTCACTAATCAAGATATTGGTTATCAGTATACTTTTTTTGTTCGTGTAGTATGCAAATTTTTTGTCTCTGTCAGCAATTCCTCTGCTTCCTTTACAATTACTTTAGTATGCATCAGGAGTACATATTATGATGACACTATATAAAACCATAAAACTTGTCATCTTATTGTGTTGTACTGATGTAGGTATTTTTGCCGTCGTCATTCAAAGTTGCATTTTTAATTGGTACGCGGAAATTAAAACAAAGTTTTTCATTTTTTTACATGTGACTTTGTCGACGTTGTATGTGTATTACTTTAGTATGCATCAGGAGTACATATTATGGTGACACTATATAAAACCATAATAAAACTTGTCATCATATTGTGTTGTACTGATGTAGGCATTTTCGCCGTCGTCATTCAAAGTTGCATTTTTAATTGGTACGCGGAAATTAAAACAAAGTTTTTCATTTTTTACATGTGACTTTGTCGACGGTGTATGGGAGCTTGTAAAGAATACTTAATTATTCAGGCATAAAATAATTATTAGTCTGCTTTTTGCACGCTCCCTTGCGATAATTATCAAATGACCTTTTAATTTTTTTTACATGTGACTTTGTCGACGTTGTATGTGAGCTTGTAAAGAATACTTAATTATTCAGCCATAAAATAATTATTAGTCTGCTTTTTGCACGCTCCCTTGCGATAATTATCAAATGACCTTTTAATTTATTCCATACTATGTAGGTAAATTGAATAAAAAGAGTCACCAAACCACCAACTTTGAATATGATTTAATGAAAGATACATTATAACTAAATATTATAGGCACGATAAAGTCATAAAATAATACATGCCTCTTTTTAAACAAAATTCATGAAGGTAAATGGAATAAAAAGAGTCACCAAACCACCAACTTTAAATATGATTGAATGAAAGATATACATATTATAAATAAATATAATAGGCACGATAAAGTCATAAAATAATACATGCCTCTTTTTAAACAAAATTAATTCATGGGAATTTTTTTCAACATTTTTGAAAAAACTTGGAACCAATTCTTTTGTCATCTTTTATATTATTATTCATCACTTTTACAGTTACTAAAACATGACAAATTGTGTGGTCGTGGTCAACTTGTCCCAAGCCTTATCTTAAGAGAAAAAAGTTTTATCTTCACTTTTGTCATTCCACTCATTGAATTTATTTCAGGGGAAAAATAGTAATTAGTTGCATTATGTGAGTAATCATGACAGCTTAGAAAGATCTGCAAGGTGCAATGTATGCATGCATAAGCAAAACAGTAATAATAATGGTAATTAGTTCAAAATGCACACAAGAATATTATTATTATATGACCATGATGATCACACCAAAAAGCAACAATAAACCATTCACTTTTTTCTAAAGCAAAATGGTCATCTAGTTTGTCACTTGTTGGAGCGACAGTTCATTTTTAATCTTAATGGGCATGTGTCCTGTTCCCTTCCCATTCTAATTTTTAAAAATAGAAAGAAAACAAATAGGTAGCCTATCATTACACACACACGCACTTTTGTCTTTCATTTAATATTCATCATTACTCTTATTATTATTCATTTTTCAATCCTGCTCAACATTGTTTTAAAATATAATACAAAAAATAGATCATGTTAATTATTATTAAGTAATAAGTTGCTTGGTAGCGACAGTTCATTTTTAATCTTAATGGGCATGTGTCCTGTTCCCTTCCCATTCTAATTTTTAAAAATAGAAAGAAAACGAATAGGTAGCCTATCATTACACACACACACACACTTTTGTCTTTCATTTAATATTCATCATTACTCTTATTATTATTCATTTTTCAATCCTGCTCAACATAGTTTTAAAACATAATACAAAAAATAGATCATGTTAATTATTATTAAGTAATAAGTTGCTTGGCAAAGTTACAAAATGAAACATATTTTTGAATATTTCTCGTCTTCATGTGCAAGCATGTTTTTGCAGATGATTGCTTATATTATTATTATCATCATTGCCTGATTTATTAGCACTTTTTTATCGCATTTTTTTTTCTTTGAATAAAAATAAAATGCAATGTGCATGCCAAACTGTTGTAGTGTAATTACATTAGGAAAAGCAAGTCAAGGTGAATGATCCACTAAAAGACTTTAGCCGCTTTATAAAATACAATCAAAAAGATTATCTTTGCAAATCTTCCTTTATTTGAAGGTTACCTTTATTTCAATATTTCTGTCGTTAAATTGTACTTGTTTTTTGTTTGAAAAAGTACTCGGTTATTGAAATTAATGCCACTTTCGAGATGTTTTTTGCATATTTTTTAAATGCTTCAGAATCGAAATTAGATCGGCAAGAGGTAGTACACTTTAATTGGAATTAATGCGGGGGATATCTTTTAACACGAAAGCTGCGCGCAACAGAGAGTATAGAAGTTAATTTCATATTTTAACAAAGGCGTCATTTTAATAATATCGTTATCAAAAAATGGTAGACATATTATCACCAAGTAGATTTAATGACACTAGGTGTAATAGAAAGGTGCCGTGATTTTTAACGCAACAATCGTTAAGATAAGCATAATAATATTTTATAAAGAAAAAAAGTTCAGTCAGAAGAAGAAAAGAAAAGGAATGACAGGATTACCATAAGAAACATACTTTGGTACGTGACGTGCCTTCACAGCACACCACACACACGCTCACACATTTAAACATGTGTGAGCTGTATATTATGCTCTAATTAACTTTTTGGTTTTCAAAAGTGGGTACATCTACAGACAGAACGTGCGTGTGTGTGTTCGTTTTACCTTCAAAGTTTACGTTTTACACCAGCGCAAGCAGTCAGCCAGTCCAACCTAGCTGCTCATTTTTTCACATCTCTTTTTTTACATGTTCAAACTTCATCTCACTGTCACTTTACCGTTTTTCTTCACGCTCTTCACTTCCATTTTCATCTGACTACTGGCTAGCTAAATAAAAATCTGACGGACTTGAACGGACAAGGAATGTATAACTTGGGGTTTGAAAATGCCAAACTAGAAAAGTGTGAGTGACGCACAATGCAACCCTTCAAGATGCAAGGTTGCTAGTGCTAATCTCTTAACAAAAATGGCGTTAATTGTTGCCAGTCCCTTCTTCAAACCTAACTCACTACTAATAATAATTATTACTGCTATGATGTAGTTTTTAAAATGGGAAACAACTTAATCTGAAGTAATAGAGGTAAGGTATGTTTTGAATTTGGATTTTTTGCATGGTGGGTAGAGTACAGTTGCTACTACACTTTTCCTTTTTCGACATGCTCAATGACATTTAGTCTCTGAATTTAAAAAAGTCACAATGGCGAGATGAGATATTTAGATAAGCAATAAAAGTAATAACAAAAATTACTGTGAGCAAATACTGAGCACTTAGCAGAGAGGTGGAAGTGAAGTGATTGTTGTCGTAAAACACGACAACACGCTCTAAGAGGACAATAGTTAATAATATTTCGTGGAAATATTTCCGTTGCAAAGCGGAACATGAGGAAAGAATGATTACCAAAGTGTCCAGCGTCAAATTTAAAACTTTATTCGCAAAATAGTACTGATTATAGAGATACTTTTATGTATATCATTTAATCAAGTTCAGAAAACATCTAAGCGTATTTGATAAAAAAAAGTTTCAAAATAGCTTTATAGCATCATTGATCAAATTGTTGCTGTAAGTTTTATTGATACATTCAATAGGGAATAAAAGTGAAATCTTTGGCCAGGCGCTACAAGAGCATGCATCAAAAACCCAATGGCTACTACCCATTCTAATTTGTAAGCACATTACACAATTTTTCAAAATTCTTGTTGTCAGATCAATTGACAACTCGGACCGACTTACATAAGAAACTTCTTTTGTGCCATTATGCAAAAAGGGAAGGAAATCACTGCTAATTGTAAAGCAACACTGACAATCTCAATGGCTCTCCTTTCATAATAAACATTTTTCTCTTTCTAAATACTTGACTCATTGTTACTTTTAAAACATTCTCAAATGGTCTGTTCTGCTTTCTTGCGCTAGCCCTTCTTTCCTATAAATATGACCGACTCGCCTGTCGCACACCAATAAAAAGTGAAAAACAGACACGGATGAAAATGATAACACGGTGATTATAAATAAATGTAACTTATGACCAGTCTTCTTTTTTTGAGATTATATTGCCCATTACAATGCTTGTACAACCAAATTGCGAGTTTAAAAAAATGTTTTTATTATTGTTGTATTGAATAACACGGTGAAAATTCATCAGCATTCAAAAAATTCTAGTGTTGTTGTTGATGTAAAGTGCGTGCCGGTGAATGAACATGAATGAATCAACGAAGAAAATAATTTTTATCTTACAAAGCATAATGTTCACATTACTGCATTGCCGAATTGTTAATGATGGTGATAGTTGATAGTAGTAGTCATGGCTAATAATGATATTTTTAAAGATGCACACTTTTAAGCAGCCAGCCATAGCACATACCCATTTCAAAGCAGATGGTCAACTAAAAAAATAATAAAATGTACTTCAACTGTAAAAAAGGGACATTGATCCTTCTTCTTTCTCCCGTTGCACCAGCATATCTTTAGAAAACAGATTCGATTTTTATCAGACAAGATCACTAAATGTCGTAAAAATTAAGTTATGTATTAACAAAGCAATTATGTTTTTTACGATGTGTTGTTACTCTGTTACTTCATTGCACGTTACTCTGCTTTTGTTGTTACATCTCTTGTTAAGTCATGTGGAAAAAAGGAAAGCAGTTGAGTTTAAAGTTTCAATTGCACTTAAATGTTCATCAACGTCTTATTCTTGTTCACCCATCACAACAGTATCGTGAGCAAGAGCAATATCCTTATACTACTATTCATGGTCTATCTGTATCATCATCATGATCATGGCCATATATCTTTAGTAAAAAAAATGAAATTCTGATTGTTGTTTTTGATTATATCCGTTTATACATCCGTCCATCCATTTTACATTTATTGATAGTTGGCATTGTACTGCCAATCTAGATTCCTCTATAGTCAGTCATAGTCATGACTATGACCATCATATCATCATCATTACATCAAATTTTTCTGCTAATTACAATGTTTCAAAAGAATTTATTAAACAGCTATTATATAAGTTGATATCTAATCCAACAATTGCTTATCTGATGATCCAATGATCTTTTATTTCCAAAATTATGCCGCTTTTCGCTAATATACAAAGTATACCGTGCTAATAGGTACTAGTCCAATTTGACCTATCATTTCGCCGCGCTGACACTGACGCACAGCGAGCGGCGGCTTACATCTTAACATTTCCATATTTAGCTACAATTTCCAAGGCAACGTCACATTATGGTATTATCGTAATAACATGGTAATCAAAGTTTAATATTACATGGTATACGCTAAACAGTTTTACAAAACGTCACACAACAAAGTTTCTTGAGAACTGTCACAAGTCAACTTACACACAAGCCAAGAAAATACCTAATTATAACCGCCTGTAATTTTTGAAGAAGGCAAAAGAGAGAAGAATGGTTTTTACGAGATGCTTGCGCATTGAATGCTTTTAAACAAAGTGAGTCATTTTCATCTAGGTGTTTTTACAGACGACCTTGAGATGTCTACCGTACCGCAAGAATTGTAGCTAACGTGAGTTGATTTAAGTGACAGTCAATTATCCCCTCTTCTACATGTACTTTAAGCGGCAGTAAATATGATGGGGTTTCAATAAATATGACAAGAGATTTCTGTTTGCTGTTGTTGTGTGGTGGTTATTTGGCTTGATAGCTGATACTGATAATAACTCATAGTTAATAAGATAAAATCATCCCTAGTAATTTCCTATGCACAATTTATTCACGTTGAAGAAAAAAACATTAAAAAATATGGGGCAAACAAGACATTTTGCTAAATTGTTTGGGCGCGTGCGTGCGCACCCTAATAATAAAAATTCTCTAAATCAACTAAAATGCATTAACTTTCAATAAATCAATCAATTTATTTTTGAACTGGTAATAATATATAGTGCTGGTTGATGATTATAAAGGAAGTTTTGTCACAAGGTCATGTATCATCAACATCATCATGCGAGTTTTTATTCTTAAAAAATAAATATAGTTTTTTTCTAATGATATTTTTGATTGGAATTTTTGAGCAAAATTCTTGCAGTTATTTGGCAGACAAATAGAAATGAAACAAAATGATGATGGTAAGGACACATATATATAATTTCTAAAATTGTAATAATAATAATAATAATTCTAGTTCAGAAGACTGGACCACACACCCATTTTAATCAACTCTGTTGTCGCAATCTCCTCCGCCGTCAGTCCAACTATCATTATCACAACTTTTTTAAACACAAGTTTATCATATTTCTGGAATAAACTAAAAACTGATTACTGTATTGTAACCCCACAAAATGGGACGTACGTGATGTACGAATCATACATTTTGTCTGTTTCAAACATCAACATTATTATGTACTTTTTAGAGAATACGGAAGACATCATTTCAATTAAAAAGCCATATCATTATCACTCTTAACCCTATCAGTTTTTTCTATTGTTTTATCTACGCACAAAATCGGCAAACCCAGCAGCAAAACTGAATGATAGTAGCAATATATTGTAATAAAATTATAATTAGTTGCTTGACCAACAAAAAAATCATACACAGCCAAACCTCTCGTCTCTCTTTCTAGCATCATCATCATCGTCGTCTCAATCAAAAATCTCCACCCATAGAAAAAGTAAGCCAAATGGCTTGCCAGATAGCCACCCACATACTCAATGCCTTTCCGACTTTCTGGTGATGGCGAGGATGATGGCATGATAGCAATATGGTGTCCATTACGCTGCTGACCATCTTATCTATCGATACGAAACTCCCTCCCTACTCCATTGTGGAATTCCATGTGATTGATTAAAGTGTCTAGAGATATGTATGCTGATGGTTTCACAAGATTTCAGACGTCAAACGAAATGAGACACCTGCTGTGATGAAGCACTATGTACACAAGTGACGAGGCGGACAATAGATTGACTCTTTGACTCCATCTTTTTCACATTTTAAGCGAAAACGCATATAATTAACTTGACAAGCCAGACAACATTTACTGGAAAAATCAGAAAATGCAAAACTTTTTGCCATTTCTATAATGTTGACTGAAAATATTTGGTGTTTAATTACACTTTTCTGCTGATAACGCTGATAAAGTGAAGAGTAAATTAGACACCTTCTTAGCGACTTTTATTTTTTCCCAAAAGTAGCCGTTACACCTGTCCGTCAAGCTCATTGTTATTTTTACATGATTTTCTGGAAAATTAAGTGTTTCTTTACCTGGTGACCACATTTTTCCTTTTCAATAAATAACTTGCCATTTCAGTCACCATAATTAATAACTACGAATTTTTCAGCTTGTTATGCAAAAACGGGCAATTCCTTATTTGAAAACAACTTTCATTTTTCAGTGGACATGCATACATACATATATACTCACTTTTCAAACAATGCCCACGTGGGTGGGAGAGTAGTTTACACAAGTTGTTGTAGCTGTGCCTTATTTTTTCAACTGTTACATGAGAAAGCTTACTTATTTGCAAGCTTATCTGATCTTGTTAATCTGACTACAATAATCATTAAAAGGAAGAAAAAAACGACAGTATGAGTCAAAAACATCGTAAAGTTTCCAAAATATGAGCAAAACAATCGACAACAGTTTTTTTGTGTATTGTGACTTGAGAGATGAAATGTGTGTAATTAAGCATGACTTAAAATGGTAAAAAGTATCGTCTTCTGAAAAAAAGTAAAAATCAATGAGTTCAGCTGTACACGCTATTTTGTGCAATGTGCATACATTATGTTTTCAATACCGGTTCTTTAGGCAGCAAAATTCAAAGAAAATTTATGCTGATGATGACAAGATTATGATTTAAGCTGACAGCGCGGAATTCACTAGTGACGATGTCAATTAAAATTTTAAATCAATTCCATTCTCTGTCTCTGCCAGCAAAACAACCTTCACGTGAATTAATAATAAATAATAATCCTTTATTTCTGACATGTTTCTCGTGTGTCCTCAGTCAAACTCAATTCCTGGTGGTGGTGATGATTAGTGTAAGGATAAGAAGGATCGCAGTTTGTAGATTTAGAGATATTTAATTGTAATGACATGGACATGATAATCATCATCAGCATCGCCGTCGTGGCCCTTCTCTTTCCCTCCATCTATCCCTTTTTGTTCAATCAAATACGACACAACCAAAAATACACAGATAGATTCAAAACGGTGATAAGGTTGGAGATTGTTGAGGAATATTTTTTGTCATCAAAGTGGAATGGCAATTTAATCACAACCACGTCACGACTTAATTCAATATTAACAATAATCTCAATCATAGAATATAAGTACGCTGTGCTCTTGCCATTCACTATGAATGTATATAAGTAATATACGATGCACGATGCTTTACATGCCTTTTAAAAATTACAACTTCATTGTTCTTTAGGTAAAAGGATAACGCAACCGAGTGTGGCATTAGTCCAAAAAATATATACAAGAAGAATAACCTAAACTAAAAGATATGATGACGACAGCATGGCAGCACGACAACCAGTTGACGAGGGTCCTCACCGACTTTGATGGTGATACAATGATGATGATGTTTTGCTCGTGAACATGTATTTATTAGAAATTTTTAAAAAATATTGACAGCTATAGGTGTAGGTATATCATACCTAAAAATATCTCAAAACTTGTGTGTCGGTCATGGTCCCGTTTAATTTCCCTGCCTTTGTCTTTTCCTTTTTTACAGATATATGCCCTCCTTTTTCGCTATATGCAATAACACTCTTTGATTACTAAAAACGTCTCATCCGCTGAAAAAAAAACTTTTTCAGTCCTCCTGCAGGGTTGGATCTGGAGCCCAACTGATTTCAGCATACTTTTAGATTACTCTTGAGTTTTTCAAAAGAAAATCTCATTCACGTGGAAAAAATTAAACTTGTAAATTTAACAACATCCGATCACCCGTATCCAACTCAGAACAAACTGTAGGGAACCTAGATTACGTCTCTTTCTCTTTTTTTTTTAAAAAAAATGGAACTGTAAAAAATAAGGGTTGAAGAAGGTATGAGGTTCCCTGCTTGTGCAATCAAATTTTGTTCGTGTTCAACACATATTAGCAACATTACAAAGTGCCAGAGTGCCAAAAACCTTATTCCATTAATTTTTTTGAGTTACAACAATAGAAAAAGAAAACCCAATTTTTGTCCTACCTATAAATAAATATATATATTACTATGGCAATGTGGTATTGCTGCATCATCATCCCAATTTCTCTGCAGCTATGGCATTGACAATGAGATCCTCTTAAGAATGTGTATATTGTCGTCGTGACACGATCCCATAGAAACAACAATGCAGTAATGATGATGAGATGGTCAGCTAATCAAGTTTCATCAATCTCAATTCCATCAACTGCTATAAAAATACTACCATAATACTACCTTTCGCCATTCCCAATGATAATCCAATATCCAATACAAAAATCAACAATTATCATTATGATTACTATTGAGCCACAATTTTGTTCTTTAGTTGCCGTCAAAATAGTTTTACTAATCGGATTTCTGTATTTCCATATATGATCAGATCAGTCTCGTCTTTTATTACTGCTACTACTACTACAACAATAGCTACATATTATCGTACTACCCCCACAAATACCTACCTATAACCTATACTGTTTGTTATGATTATTTTCTGTCATGATTACAACACACGACACGACAGACATATATACATAAATTCCTATTCTCATTTTTTTCAAATTATTATTTCATCTATTTTGATTGAAATTGACAGTTGAACTGAAAAAAGTATAAATGTATATATATCCACCTCTATAAC
>JAANSP010002362.1:0-12962 GCA_036850745.1 Homidia socia | reverse complement strand
ACAGACAACAGGCCAGAATCTTACAATAATAACAATAATAATAACAATAAATTTTCGATTCCAGCATTAAAATTTGCATGGAGAAAGGTTTGATCACAAAATCGTCACAAGCAGAAAAGTGTTTTTGCCTAAAGAACTGGTTCAGTGTGGCACAAAGATTTGCATCTTGTCGTGACAGCCATGTCGTCATTTAATTGTAAAAATATGCACATAATAACAAGCCTGTAAATAATTTGAGACATTTTCAGAGAAAAAAAAATCCATTTCCTTTTATCACTCACGAGGAAATTTACTTTTTTTAGATCAAGCGAACTTAAATCCATTTATCTCTTTTATCCAGAGATTGTACGTAAATACATTTATAGATTGTGGTTATTTCGCAACAACAGAAAAAATGGTTACGACCATTTGATCAAGTCAAGTCACTCACTTAAAAGAGACACACCTTTTTTGCATGAGATACAACAATGCAACGTTTTTTTTCTTGCCGTTTATCCACTTATCTATTTACACGTCTCTGGCGAACTGGAAGAAAGAGAAATGGGAAAGGAAAGAAGCCTTCATTTCCCTTTCATTCTTTCCTTTTTTCAGCGTTGATCCTCGTTGTCTACACATAGAGACCCTCTGGTTAGGTAGGTACAAGCGATGATTGTCTTGTCTCCAAGAATTTTTTTTACTATTATGCCAAGTAGCACGTAAGAAGAAAAAGACTTTTTTATCCGTCCTTGATTTTTCCGCTTCCTTTATTCTTGCTCCTCTTTCATATGCATTCATCTTTCTCATAATCATCATCATGGTTTGCTGGATCGCGTCATAAGAAAAGTCTCGAAAGATTTACATGCTTGTTTGAAGCCCGAGAGCATTATAGTCGGTTAGGTTTGGCGTGACATTTTCCTAAATTATATGAATTGATGGAGCACCTACATTTACTATACACTCAGCATACTCTTGTAAAGTTTTAATTATTTCTTTTTATTTCCGAGCTCCTTTTTTGTATTATCGAAAAATGGAACTAGCTGGAAGAAAATGACATTTGTAAAATAAGTCACAGTAAGAAACTAAACCTTAAAACTATTTTCCAAATTCAAAAGAAATGTTTTCCATTAAAATCGTTTAATAGTTCATATTATACAACATAAAATTACACAAAAAAACTATATACTTTTTTACACAATGCAATGAATGTGGTGACAAGATAGCGTTTGTTTGCCTGTCAAAACCAGACTGATTTCTTGCTCCTACGAGAAAACTGTAGAATCTAGAAAAAAAACTTGCTTTAAATTGAGTGTGACCAGTTTGCTTTCTTTGGTTCTTATATATTCCCAGTACTACGGAGCTTGTTCCATTCGCAGTGTTTTTTTCCAAGGCTGCTGTTGTTGTTATTTTACACTAAAGCCGTAACAAGTTTGTATCGGTGATGATTGTGTTGTTTGTTGCCATCACACCACAGCAGAAGGGAAATACAAAACTGTTGGATGACTGATTGTCTTACTTTTTTTCCTGCTCAAGTATAAATGGATGAGTGAGTAGCAGCAGCAGAAGCAGCACCGCTTTTAGTTTTTGCACAACAACATGCACTACTACTTTTCGATAAAATGTTGTTTATCCATAGAAACAGGAACCGACACTCTTTTCAACTTTCTTTCTGATGTCTGACAGCCAGTCAAGCGTCAAAAAAGAAGCAGAACATCAGAAAGTGGCTACAAGATTGTCGCTGTCGATCCAACAAACAAATTGAGCTTAATGATGGTGACAGGTCTAAAAACTTGCACAAGTCTCTCAATGTATCTCTATGTAGAGTTTTTAGCTGGTGGACCGAATATTTCCATGAATATTTTCCTCACTTTCACCTTGTTTTCCTTTTCCTTTTGGATCTAGTCGAGTTTTTTGGAGCATGCCAAATTTTCACTGGACTAGGCTCATATTTGTAAAATGCAGTGTTTTTCCAAGTTGAATATACAGCAGAGAATTTCTCTTTAAAAACTTGACAAAAGTAATAAAAAGTGACAAAATGTTTTCCGCAGACACAACCAACTATTTGGAACAATTGAACGATTTAGAACAAAGTTATGTTTTCAATTGCGCCATCTGTACGTTTCTGTTCAGGAGGGACAAGTACCGAGAGACTAGAAAACAAATAAGGGTTGCACTGCCGTTATTTTTTTCTCTTTGTAGTAAAATATCAAGATAAATGAACAAAAAATGGTACAGAAACTTGAGATTGGATTTCTGTTGAGAAAACAAAACAAAAATAAATATTGTTATCTTGGCACCGTGTCTTCTGTGCCTGGTTTATTCTCCGTTTCTTCTCGTGTGATTACTGCTGTTGGACGACAAACTGTATTCTCGTTTTTGGTGTACACTTTCGTATGCACAAAGTCCATTAAAATGTATCAGACTGTAGGCGGCAAAGCCGACAATCAAGTTGAACAAGAAGAGCAAAAAACAAGAGCGTTTCCCAATGCCGTTGCTTCCAACTCGAAACTCTAAAAGCGACTAGCCACAATTCCTGAGCACTCTGCTCTACGGAGGAGGATGGGGGAAGGATGGTTGCATGAAAGGAGAAACGAAGGAAAAAACGAAAGGATCGATAGAAGACTGACGCACTAAATCAACAGAGAAGAAAATACTCGGTCTCTCCTCTGTACAAAAAAATAGCAGCAGCAGCAACGGCAGCAGTAACGGGCGTATATGGAACGACACGACCGAGAGAGAGTAGTGGAACGCTAGGGAGATGCGAGCAGTCAGCTTTTTCCCACCACGTTTCCGTATTTTTTTGGTGCTGTTTTACTCGTTTATTTGTAGGTAGCTACATGGAATTTGAATCTACTGCCAAAATATTTTCCAGAAAAGCAGAAAAAAGTTGCTTGTAAAAACTGTGCAGTAGTGTGTTGTCCTTGTTTTTAAATACATTTTGCTTGCTTGTTTTACTAATCCACCAAAACCTTTCCAGCTCTACCCCTGGACTCATTTCGATAAAAATAATGACCAGTGCTTCTCACATAAATTTTTTTCCCTGCTGCAAGTGACGCAACGGGTTGATGATATTTTGCACACATGTTACATTATTATGGGTAGTTTTATTTGTATTTTAATTTCAAAAGTATTTTTGCCACAACCACAATAAATTATGAATTTGACCAGGATCACTCAACTTTTACTTGAAATCGATAAACTAAAGTAATATATTTTACAGGAGTGCTAAAAACCTTTTTTACTCAATTTTCATCATTGCTTTCTGTCCAATTTAAATTGAAACAAGAGCATGCCCTTGGCTTGACTGGTGTCCACCAAAAGACCATGACAATAGATGATAAATCCAATTACACACTTTTAATTACAGCTATAGGTATACATTGTACATGACCGTCAGACTAGCCGCTTGTCATTAGTCATTGTCACTTCAAAAGCATAAAATTCACTCATCACCAATCACCACCATCATTGTTCATTTGGTTTTTGATTCCATTTTCTATTGTTTATACGCTGTATAGTTAAAACAAAAATGACATTGGCGGACAATTGAATTTTCTCATGACAAAAACTCGCCGTGATTCAGAAACTTCAGATGCATATTTTCTATTGTTTATACGCTGTATAGTTAAAACAAAAATGACATTGGCGGACAATTGAATTTTCTCATGACAAAAACTCGCCGTGATTCAGAAACTTCAAATGCAATAATAGTAATTTTTGAAAGCAATTGAACCAAAAATGAAATTTGGTTGAATGATATACGCTTACGCATTAAAGCCTATAGATTTTCAGCCAGTTCCAAAAAAGCGCATGATAAAATACCTACTTTTCCAGCAACCCTTAAGGGTTCTAAAAAATGTCACAGAATAGATTAATTTTTCCAGGTAACAAATGGTCAAATGATCAAACTGACAAAAGATGCGTGGTTCCATCATTATCATAACTGGAGAACATATAGCGTGATGGTGTCGCCTCGGTAATTATCATGGTCAACCTTTCCCAATAAATAGAAGATGTCATCCTGGTTTGAATTGTCTGGATGCTAAAATTTCAACTGAATTACTCAATCAGAACAGGCATCGTGTCGTTAGACAGACATAAAAGTAATTAAATGGTAAAATCCAAAGAGTTTTTTAATTTAGTCTACTGAAACCTGACCTGAGAATGCCTGGAGAATCTCACTGAGATACAAAGTTTAATGCATTTTTTTGCTAACAGATAATGAAATTATTGACGATAGCATTTTGTATTTCTTGGCGTTTCTTTAAAATTTGAATAGGCTAAATTTTTGGAAAAAGACTTTTGCTAATCCTACCCATCTGGGTTAAAATTTGTTGCTTTCTCTTTCCCCGTCCATGCCTTAACACATAAAATGTTTTTTTATTTATATAAACTGTGTCATTTGAATGGAGGTCGGGGCAAGCCGAGTCCAAAATTTAAAAAAGCTAGAAATGCCTATTTGCTTTCTTTTAACCTAGTCCTCAGCCTGTATTCTCAAAGTCGGAGCAATTGTATTTGCATTAAAATTAGCCTTGTTTTCACGAGAAAATATATTCATCTTAAGCTAATAAAGTGTTTGTCGGATTCGCTGAGTGTGTTAAAATCTCCTCTGGGAGGCAAGAGAAGAGGAATAAGGACTTTAATAGGAAACTGAGTTTCTCCCGTTTTCTCCATTTTTCCAAAGACATTGCCGTCTTTGTTCAGCACAATCATCCTCACCACTTTGAATACTGTAACTCCAGCGTATAAGCAACTATATTCCCAAAATAATAATATGGAAATATTTTTACTTTTTTTTTAGGAAAAGTTGAATTGTGTGTTTAGCACTTTGCAGAAAAATAAGTCTTTAATGTATTCCATTTGGAATAGCTAGCTTGTGCTCTCTGTTTGTTTGTAGATGATTTTGTACAAAGCAAAATAATGACCTACTATTATGCGAGATTTTGATGATAGACTCGGCACAAAGTGTATTTATTTGCTAAATTTGGTTTATGTATTTTTAGCAGACGCTGAATATAAATAACAAGGAACAAAGATAATAACGTAACACAAACGGAACAAAGTAGAAATGCATGTATGTGTAGTGTGGGAGCAGAGGGAAGGAGGCAAACGTGAAATGGAGATTTATGGTGTACTAAGCTTCTGGCATAACTAATGTGTCAAAGTCAAGTCAACATGTCTGCTTGCAAAATCCAGTCAACCTCCTTCCCTACACCGCCGAAACCACTGGTACACGCTTATATTGCTATGCTACTGACTTTCTCTTTCTCCGACGCTGTAATGCTATTTAGCTTTCTTCTAGTTCTTTCATTTCGCTGCTAAGTACACATGTCTGTATGCTAGCGTTATACCTTTTACCATGAAAAGTTCTCATCATAGATCAAGGACGGTTCTGGGATCCTGTAAATAGTAGTAGGCCTCTAGCAGATAACCATCTCCAAAAATGATGGGCTTGAGAAAGAGGAAACCTTGCAGTATAGTATTTTGGAAGGGAGCTGCTGAACTTTTAAAAAGATTATTATAAAATTTGGGAGTACGCTGTGTAGGTGGTGAAGAATAGTATGTACCTACATGTTAGCTTCAAATTAAGGGCGACGACGAGGAAAAATACTAATGAGGAAAGCTCACGTCTCATATGATGACTCTTGAGGGCATTGGGACTACTGGATTCTGAATTGTTAGCATTAGTCTGAATAAATGCTAATTAATAAATATAGCATGTAATTAATATTCTCGTTTTCACAAGTCCCAGCTTTCTTCACCAATTCACTGTGAGTTTTGAAGAAAGTTTTTAAATGCTGCCTTGTCTGGAAAGTTTTGAGCGCCTAACATGACGTTTGCGTGTGGACGGGAAGGTTTCATATTGCGAAATGNGGAAGTCATATTATTGCGAAATGGGAATGACAAATATAAGTTGCAAATAAGGAAGATGAACGTTAACTTGAATGAAAGGAATGGTGATAATTGTGATAAATGTAGCAGTTGCATGCGTACATACATATTCCACTGTAAGATTTAAAGTAAATAATAATAATAAATGGTTCGAAAGATCATTGACCAATTACATATAAAGATGAATTACCTCGCGGATGGACGCACTGATCCATAAAAAGCAAACAAAGCTAACGGATTTAGTGGTAAATTATGTCAAACGTTGTTTGATGGTGATTGCTTTCTAGTTATTTCTACTCAATGATTCCACTTGTTGAGTATATTTCTATTTGCCATGTCTGTTATTAATGTTATGATGCCACTTGGATGGGTTTTTTAGCATTTTTTCTCGTTATCTCATATTTCCCCTGAAAAATCGTCCACATGGGGCATTGAAATGAAGGCGTGGCGTGAAAAAGTCGACCTAGTGACCTTTGAACTAAATTGGTTGTTTTTTTAATTGATTGAAAATAAGCTCCTGATCGCTTTCTTGAAAACGTTATTAGTATTACCTAGAAAAATCCATCAAAATGACGTACACCTAATGCCTAATACCTAGTGTTGGGACTGCTTATAATGTTTCAGGTTCGCCGTTAAAGATAAAATTCAGAAGATTCCGTTCGTTTCACAGGATTCCTATGTGACTCGTGAATATGATAATAATGACTATATTTCCGCAGAAAACTAATGATTAAAATAATTGTAGTACTACTCGACCGCAGTCCGTTGAGATAGTATTTAATTACCTAGTAATGGATAATGCGCAACTTGTGTCTTTCGGAAGTATGATACGTTTTAGTTTCCTCTCTCTAAATGACACTAAATGTGGATGCGATGCGGTAGTAACGGTGTGTCAAAAGACGGTTCGAGCGACAAAAGCTCCTCTTCCCGTATGAAATGGGAAACTTTTTGACAAGTGTGGTTATTGAAAAGTATATGCACTGCAGATGGTGAACACGACACGATTTCTGTTCGGACTTTTTCGGTCCAGCGGCGGCGGCACCAGAAGTCAAAACGATGTATCATCATCATAATAACTATCATGTATTTATATATTCCCTGATCTATCTTTCTCGTCTCTGTGCTATTATTTTCTTTTGATTTCAGCAGCAATGTCAGATCGCTTCATCATAAGTTGCTGCGCTATTATTTAAAACGTGAAAATCGCAGCTCTAATATGGTGCATACTGTAATTTATTGTATGCGTGGGTGGATTGCCTTTGTGGCATTCATCGAGTTTGGGAATTCTGCAAGGTGCTTCATTGATGAAAAGAAATTTCTCACCGGAAATTTGTTCGTTTACGATGAGAATGAACCAGGTAATCGAACAATTGCATGATCTATCCAAAAAGGTACAAAAAAGTTTTGCACATTTAAAGATCTGCCTTTATCTGCAATTTAATAATTTACAACAGTTACATCCGTCCTAGCCAGAACACTGGGCCGCTACTGCCTTACTCAACGCCGTGATTATGACGCATTGTGCTTTGTGCATTGACCACTTACCAATCATTGTGCTCTCAATACTAACGCTCAGCCTTAACATACTTCTGTATGGATCGGAAAGTAAGTAACGGTTTCCAACTTATTATTATCCCTCTTTAAACCTTACGAATTTTTAAAGGATATTTTTATAATATGATCATTTAAATGGCCCATTTTACATTTTATTTTTCAGTAATATTTTACTACACCGCTCCAGTTAGCTTTGCCACCTGTTTTCCTATTGGAATCGCCTTGTTGACAATAGTGTGCTTATTGTTTGCCCCCATTTTCTTGGAACCGGAGATTAAACGAAAGCCAATAGTAACAGATCCTGAGGATGAGGACGAAGAAGAAGATTATGAAATGTTTGGTCAAGCAAAGGCACATTCATCATATTCCACCGTCATTGCCAGCAAAAGTTAAAAAGAATCAGTAGTGACAATAACTAGACGACTAATTATTACGTGCCATAACACAATCAAATAATAGTAACAGGGCAAGGGTAGGACAGCAATAATTTACTGACAAGAAAAGACATTTTTCAATTTTTGTGTAAACTCACTTTTTCATTAGAATAATAATGTACACAAGCTATGTAATCTAACATTTTAATACAAAATATTAAAATATATTGTGTTTAAAATTAATAATAATGATGATGTGAAAGTAACATTTATTTTCTAAACCTAATTATTAATTATTATCAGTTGCCCAACCGCAAAATGGGTTTTGTTGTTTTTGGCACGTGCCGAATAGTTAAGGAAATTCTTGTTTCTCGGTTGATCTCATTATTTACTTGTACGTTTTCGCAAGCATCTAAATTCAATATCTTATCTGTTATTATATCACAAGTTTTTTCGTCAATTCCATGAAGTAAATTGTGGTAACAGGTATCTTGGAGAATGAGTAAGCTCCGAGGTTGCAGTAACAAGGAAAATTCAAGTCGACTGTCCCAATCCAGGCCTACAGTATTGTTGGAATCAAGGCTAGGATCTTCTATCGATTTGTAAAAGTTGAGAACTCCATGGGATCCAAGGTTTACCGTGGTAATAGTGGGGTAGAACAACGGACCATCTAAATGTGGCTGTGAGAAAACGAGATATTATCGTTAAAAATAATGTTTACATTCAATCATCAAACTCATAACTGCAGTTTAACAAACGAACCATTATGCCCTGTCCTGAGAGATACTCGTTAACCAAAACGTGATTAGGTTTCTTCTCTCCAAACACTCCCAAATCGGATACCTTGTCAGCAATATTTTGAAGCCACTAAAATACAGAATGAGGGATTGTTTGCATACGTTTATCTTTGGTTGATGATGATTGCAGCATCATTTGATTGATAACATAAATTGCATGTTGAAAATAATGTAAACTTACAGTGGGCAATTTTTCTGCTATCATTCCCTTTGGATGTGGCACGCCTCCCCAGTTCTGCAATCTCCGATTCTGCAATTGAGTCCATCTTGGTTTTGGTGCCTTGTACACACAGTCCTTCATAATATTTTGAAGCCACTAAAATACAGAATGAGGGATTGTTTGCATACGTTTATCTTTGGTTGATGATTGCAGCATTGTTTGATTGATAACATGAATTGCACGTTGAAAATAATGTAAACTTACAGTAGGCAATTTTTCTGCAATCATTCCCTTTGGATGTGGCACGCCTCCCCAGTTCTGCAATCTCCGATTCTGCAATTGAGTCCATCTTGGTTTTGGTGCCTTGTACACAGAGTCTTTCAAGTACTCTTCTTCCTCTTTGCTGACAAAATTAGGTATATAGTATATTTTCTTTGGTCCGCTCTTTAGAAATAAAATACACATAATCGATTCATATCAGTTGACATTTTAATTTTTGCTTTATTTTGTGACAAAGAATGTGCATGATTAAACTCATATTTTGAAAAAAACAATGAAAAATGTAGATTTTATTTTTAAATTTTTTTCGACAAAACTGTTTTTTAATAAACTTAAACTCTATTGAGCATTGTGTGGTATTTTTATTTACCCAATGTAAATTTTGAATTTTGTCAATAATAATTTAGCCCAATATGGATTCGTACACCAAAGACCACTTTTGAAAGATCTTGACTGACAAGATCATCTCCATACTGACAGTCGTAAACATATTCGACCATATTTGGGGCACTTTGAGACATTAACTACAGCATTTACGGCTTAAATATGGGTCAATATTTTTAAGTAGAACCGTTTTGTTTTGCTCGTTCGTTAAAAATCCTAGGCTTAGGTTCTTTACTTAGATTTTGATTTATAATGGAACGGGATAAGAGGTCATATTTGTAAGAGCCGGTTACAGTGTACATCTCTGATAAAATATGAGCTTTGCACAAAACGCAAGCTAAACTAACAATAAGTAAGTAGCAACTAGCATCCAGAAAAGATTTATGGATAAGGTTGTAGTAAAGCAATGCCAATTGCCAATGTGAGTTCAGTCATGCAACGTGCAACGCATATTTTAAGATAAAACCAAGAAATCCTTAATTTAGCGTACCTGTAAAAGGAACTTATCAACGTCGAGATCCATGTCCACTGAGAAGCTGTTAATTTATCGTGGCGCTATGTAATATTTTCAAAGCTTGTGTATAGCAATAACAAAGAGCAATTAGTTAAACCAGTTTAAAACGTTTGAAAGTAGAAGTTGAGTTGAGTTAAACTAACACACAGATAAGCTAGACACGTCGACAATCACGAGGGTATGATAATTTTGTAATGTTTTAGTGGAGAAATTGACAGATGATCAAACAAACAGCACAATCAGCAGATATAAACGCCAACACAGTGACAGTAACGTCAGTCAGTCTCATCATAATACTAGCTTATTACCAGCATAGCAGCTAGAACCGATTGCATTGCAGGCAGGCACGTGAAGTTTTACAGTCAAACGAAATTTCCTAAAGTAGCGAAAGCTAAAAAACTCGCTGGTCTGCTGGAGTGACGTCTCTGGTCTGCTGGAGTCTTTGGCCCCTCTTTATAGAATTAAAAATGATTTCAATCTGTTTATGCATCATAACAATACATACATGCATGCGTCCATGATGAAATCATTGGTTCATAATTCCTTATCGCTTTTGAATTCCGGGTTGCTTTACATCTTTATCTATCTGTTCGAAACTAACTTGCAAATTTTCTTACAAAAATACATAAGAAAATACACAACCAGCATGCAAGTGTGTAACAGTGTAACTCTCATCATCACTTTATCTAAGTGCAAGTGCTTGAAAAAGGATTTACACGAATTTTAAGGATTATAAGCAGAGGAGTATGGAACAAGCTCCTTATTGAGAATTTTGTCTGGTACGGCCGACCGCCGATGAATATGAGTGATAGTCTATCTATAACTATTGACTACTAGTACTACAACTCGGTTTTTAGAAACCGAACTATTTTAAATTTCAAATTGTAAATAGCATAGAACAATATTGTGCAAAGCTCTTTGACGAGTAGTGATAGCTCCTGGTAATATTTACAATGTTAATACTATGTGCTATGTGTGTATGAGATGACAACTATAATTGTACTTTTTTACTGAATGCACTTTCGATTATAACTTAAATTATAACTTATAGAATTATACAGTCTCAGTATCAACAACAGCCACTATACTATTTAGTAAGTACATACATCATACATCCATCCATATTCTCAATTGTCAATTCCGAGTTTCCCACAATGAGCGATTCCCAAAACTTCAATGCAATGCAAACAGGATGTTAAGATTACAAATAGCAAGGGATTCAGCTGGGAAGACTGCGCAGCACAGTCTGTCGCTAAAAACGAATCATATCATGATAAAATTAGCATTTCAGTGTATGTATGTGGCTCAAAATATTGTTGCAGCAGCAGCAGACTGGGATTCAATTCACTGAATATATATATGTAAAATTTATAAAACGGGTATTGTATAGATATATAGAGATGTGAGATGATATGATGTATAAAAAAGGTGGCAAGTTAAAACCAAGGAGTGTGGAAAATCAACTTGAGTCAAGTTTCTTCAAGCACCTTTCGATTGATATTTTACATGCCATGTAAATACGTACTGTACGAATAATTTGAAAATTGAAAGTCGGTACTGTTAAAACGGGTAAACAATGTTGCAAAATATTACCACCTAAATATGCTCAGTGGTTAAAGATTTACTCTAGTGGGCAAATCTATCGTTCCTGTGAATTTAAATTCACAGTTTTAGTTATAATGGAATATATAGAATATACATATTTTTGAAAAGGTACTTTATTAACGTGAGATAGCCATTATGAATGACCAAGGGCCAAAGACCAAAAAAATTAAAAATCGGAATATGCCGTCCAATTTTTTACTTAAAGAGGTTGAATATTTTTTTTGGGATTTTTTTGGGATCTCTCGGGATTTTTTAAACTTGCAAGTTCATAAAAAATAGTTTTTAAATAATTGCATAGTCGAGTTACTCGGGTGGACGGACGGACTAGATGAGCATTCTCAATAAGGACTTCGCACTCCTGAACAATAAAATATTTACCCATCATGTATGTACTGAGTAATCTGTGTGTAGGAGCGAGGCAGTAGTAGTGAGTGATGATGGAAGAAGTGTAGCATGTAAATTTGTGTCATAGTGTAGTCATCTGTGCTTGTGGTAGCCAGAAATTACAACACTACACTTTTACATCAAACCAACAACAACCAGATAATGAAAACACAAAATAATGTTTATTCAACTGCTAGAACATATTTTAGTTGATGTGGTATTAACTTTTTGACATGTTTAGTGTTAAAGAATCGTCACTGTAGTCGCAGACCAGCAACTAATTATCAACAACCTTTTTAAACAATTTTCGGCCGAGATATCGTCAAAAGGTGGGCGACAAATTGACCTGTCAAATGTATTCAAGTCGACGAAACAAGACGGGAAACTGAGTAGTAATAGTAAACCTTGCACATGTCACAGTGGAAAGAATAATTTAATTTACCGTAACCTTTATTTCAGTAACGTTTCATAAAGATGAGTGAACCATCTGGACTAGTTTTTCGTCGTAATGTAGTAAAGGCGCAGGAAAATGGAGCAGCGTCCTTGGAAAACGATAAGGATGCAAAGGACAAAGAACCAGAGTCTGAAGATGTTGATTCCAAAGAAACTCGATTGACCCTTATGGAGGAAGTTTTGTTGCTAGGATTGAAAGATAAAGAGGTAAAGACTCCATACTCCTCTTTTATCAAACTTGATTTATGTAATATTTTTTATTTTGAATTGTTTCCAACATTCCAATGATACCAATAGGATCCAACATCTTATGTCGACTTGAGTAATAATGCTTCATTCAAACGAGCTTGTCGAACTGAGTACAGAGTAATTACTAATTAAGATGCGAAATAGCATAGCACGAAGCATGACCTAAAATCTGACAATTTGTTTGTAATGCTGTAACATTTATTGTGCTCTAGAAACAAATAAGTAGTATTAGAAAATTACTTTAAAGCTACAATACTGTTAATACCTATCTGTGTCGTGTAGTACCCTAATTATTACAGCTATTAGCAAACCGAACTTATAAAATCAAGAAATTTTGAAAA
>JAANSP010002361.1:0-12963 GCA_036850745.1 Homidia socia | reverse complement strand
TAATCCAAATAAAAAACGATATAATGCTGACTAATTACCTAGAATAATTTTCACTGCAAATTGTTAACCTAGAAGTTGCACGATTATGATATTTAAATGCCTATAGGCTATATCATAAAATTTGTTTGACATTGAACTTGGTACTTGTAACAAATTGCTAATTTAAATATTTTTGTTACAACAAAACACATATTTTTTGGATGCAATTATAAAACAAATTTTATTATATTGAAATTATATATAATCGTTTAAATTAACTTCGTCTCAGATTAGTCTACTAAACCAGCACGCAGAAGCAGGCTAATTATGTACAAAAAAATATTTCAAAAACCAAAAGTATTTAAACTCTACATTAATATTTTTTGTAAAGCCAGCAACATTACAACTGCCGTTCAGTAACCAGAATAGGGAGAATCTTGGATTCAAATTGGAATGTTACCCTGGGCTCAAGATATTCGTTGACATTTGTAATGCTTGAATGGTCCACTTCAAATGTAAATTTTCTAAACAATTCGGTCATGAAGAGGAACAAAATTTCCAAGCCCAATTCCTGTCCCGGGCACGTTCTTTTACCTGGTTGAAATGCAATCACAAACTCTTTCAGCTTCCAACCCTCTTCTAAAAAGCGTTCAGGTCTAAAGTTTTCAGGATCTCCCCAAATGGTTTTATCAAAGTGCACGCTATACAGAATCGGTTGAAGAAGAAGGCCCTTGGGAAGCTTGTAACCGTGAAAGGTTGCATCCTCCATTAGCTCATGGGTTATTCCCAGTGGCACCATGGATGCGAATCTCAAGGCTTCCAATATAATTGCTTCTGCGTACGGCATGCTATAATAAGGATTTTAGAAAAAGTAACCAACAAAATATATATGAATTTTAATTTTAATTTAAGTCATTTAACTTAAAGTACGTTTCCCATACGTTACACTACTTACTTTGGTATATCCGCTAGGTTTGCATGCCTCTGATTACCAATTATCTCTTCAATTTCATTTTGAAGCTTCTCCTGAATTTTCGGGTAGGCACTCAAATAGAATATGATCCAATTCAGCATGATTCCAGTTCCATCTCCAGCCGCTAAAAACAAAGAGACTGCAAAGCTGACACTGTGCTTCCAGCCTTCCTCTCCGTAAAATGAAGACAATTTATTCTGACAATTTTGTACTTTCTCAATGTATGCATCTACAATGCATTCTGGCTTCTCCCTCATTGACCTGGTGTCGATACGCTTTCTGAATGTAGTTTCAGCGTATGTGTTTAATTCGTCGGTCACATTTTTAAATTGCGCATACCCGGACGCCACTGGTGCAAAATGCCTAATCCAGGGGTAAACAAAGAGACCGCTCTTTACTGTTCTTTCAAGTCGGTCAAAAAATTTGTGCACTAAATCCACAACTATTTCATCTTGATCGGTCAATCGTTCCCCACTACACGCAGTCCATACAATGTTGCCTATTAAAGGCTTTAGCTTGTGATTAAAATACACTTTTCCTTGGCTCTCCTGTTCACTTTTAATCCAGTCGATTAATTCGTCTATTTCTTTCCTAATCACGGTTTCTCTGCAAGAGTAATGTCCAAAGAAAAATTGTCTCATTACTCGCGAGAAAAACCGTTTCTGCTCCAGTCTCACCTCCCCTTGAGCGTGTAAACCGTAACGACCTTTCACTACCATCGTTGAAATCTCTGATGTTAAACTTCCGGCTGATTCCGGCATTCCCAGCAGTTCTCGTATCAGTTTTGCATCAGTGATCACCAATGCATGGTTTTTGACCAAAGTGGACCGTATAAAATTTTCCGTACTGTTGAGCCCACTGAGTTAGTTTTAAATGTGGTTTAGTCCCTATCTGTAACAGGTTTCCAAGAAGTGGTAAAGCTGGAGGACCTACGACAAAAAGTTTATTTAAGGTAATTCGACAATAATAATTAATTTGCATTATCTGTTGAAATTAAACAGTTTGAAAATTTGAAACCGTAAATACCTGGAGGTAGCGCATTTTTCTGTTTTCGGGTCCGAATAATGTAGGTAGAGTAGCAAATATAAACTTATTGTAGTTATTACTAACGCAGTCAGCATAATGAAGTTGGGGTGATGTTAGATTTAATTATTGTAATCAACTAATATTACTTCAATTTTCCTTGAAAAAAATTTGAAGTTTTTCTTGCACCACTTTTCAAATGTTCCTGGCCTAAAGCAAGTAAGGTGAAAGAGTTAGTATTGAAAGAATCCTTTGGTTTTTTGGTTGAGAGCCGAAGCAACTTTTGGAGCAACTTTTCTAGCCAAAAATTCGTTGCGAACAATGCATTAACATTTCCCTGTTGTTTATTATTCTCATTGAGCTTGTGTGTGTGTCTCGTCATGGGTATGGCAATACATAAATCACAGTGCTGTATCGGTCCAATGAAATTATTTTTAGAGTGACTATAAAATTACAAGCAGTCTAATAGTGAGCCCTTATAGCATGCTTGTTTTGTCTGATTAACTGCGTAGGCTACCGTCAGTAACTTACGAAGTATTCTGGTAATGTGGTGTAATGGAAGTGATAGTCATATAAATAATCTAAGCTTTGACTGAGCCCATTTACCAAGATTGTAATAAAAAACACTTGCAACATTATTCAGGCATTAATAATTTTCTAGCATTTTTTACTATGTATCATTACACCTAAAACATTTTCCCAAAGTGGTTTGTACTTTTCACATCATCAGCAAACTTTTACTTCATGCGTGCATCATAAATTAACAGTTTCCGTCATTACATTTTTTCAATGTCAATTCATAAACAATCTTTTCAAATCCAAAGCAATCAGCTAAGTAACCGAAATATTAAATTAATATTATGTAAATATAATAACTGTCATATTTTATGCAGAAAGATATACAAATACACATTACTTACCCGAGTTTTACGATTTTGGGAAGAAAATAGCATAAATTACATTGCTATTCTCAAAATAAATTGAAAATTAAAACATCTTGAAAGTATTTTTTGATTTTGTACATTCTTGCCCGCTTCATTTTCACTGGTTGCACTTATATAGAAAATTTTTTCTTGCAATTAGTAAAAGACTACTTTTCGGGATAAAAGCCCAGAAACTATACTAAAAATAGCATTTATTAGTATCAACCCAGAACCAGAAAATATATAGCTACGATTTTTAGCTACTTTTAGCTACAAACCACAACAGTACTATAAACAATCTGTAAATGATTTTGTAGGCAAATATAGTGTCAAAAATTTAAACTGAATATTATAAATATTAAATCATTATACATATACTGTCATTATACATTATTATGAATATGCTATAATATAAAACCGCGTTGTACTTTTCCACGTTTTTTGCTCCGTTGAAAAAGTAACAAGCAAATGCAATTTTTACCGGAATTTTTTTTTATTTTATATCGCTTTGCTTTAGTCCTAGTCTAATTTAAGACAATAAACCTTTTCAAGTCCAAGCCAGTTGAGTATTTGGAATCCTCCCATTGTTTAAAAATAAAAAAATGAGGAAATATACAACAAAAGGGTTAACATTTTATGCTGTATCTTGTAAGCTGTCGGCTGTCGACCATGCCCAGGTTTAAACTATGTATTAGTATTGATCCCTTGCTTGCTCAACGAACAACGGACTTGACTTGTTTGAGAGTCTCATGTTTTAACGGACAAAAGTTTAACACAACAAAGAGCGTTTGGACAGAAATTTAATATATGTGTGCATAACAAACTGGCTTTTGAGTAACTTACAAGATAATTAGTACTATCTTTCTTTAACGTAAAATATATTGTACAAATGCCTCTAAGAAGATGCATTGTCGCTTCCTAAATGCACTGTCAGAATAATGTGTCAGAAAGCTAGCTGGTTTTTCTAAAACTGCCTAAAAAATTATGTATACAATGCATTTCTATTTTTATTTTTATTAAACACTGAACCCGTATATTATTAGCAGAAGTCTCTTGAAAACATATTGAGTAAGGAATAACAGTTTCTTCATCCCTCAGCCAGCACCCTCCTGTTCCAAAATAAATATTGAATGCGGATAAAAGCCCTTTACAGATACGCACGATAACAATATCATAGCGTTTTATGTTTGAATACACACTTTTGCGGAGACTGACTGTATAATATATGTGCTGCTAAAGCATTTTTCATTGTAAATTTTTGGTATAAAGTAAAGCACCTTGTCTCTTTGTATTTTATCGCATTCATTACTTGGGAATTAAAAAGGAAACAGCTATCTCTCTGAAGAAATATTATTAAAATGTTCAGGGTATTTTTTCTCGGGGCCTATTTTGTGGTCGGGATGACCCATAGCGCATCCGTGGACTTGGAACATCTCACTCCACATCAAAGGGATGCTGTGTTAAACCTAAGAGAACTTTTAAAAAGTGAGTTGACCCAGGATTACATGATGGAGAATTACTGGCTAACAAACTGGCTTAAGGTTAACGATTTCAACGTTGAAAACACAAAACAGAATATTAATCAGGTACACTTAACTAGATATTAAAATATTCCTGCCCAAACTATCAACTACCTTGATAATAATTATCATATTAAGGTTAAAAACTTAGATTTTTGTGCAATTTGACAATAAATGGGTCAGATCTTTGCTAATTTATATATATATCTGTGATTAGTATTTGCAATTTCGCAACCAGCACAACGTAAATAAAATCCTGGATGAAGACTGGTCGGAAATGCGTGTCAGGTTCCCGTACTCCCGTGACACTATTGGCAAAAGTGGTAAACCAGGTAGGATTTCAAATTGATTCATAAAGTAGCACTATTGCGCTTGTTTAAATATTTTTCATCTTACTGAGAATAATTATTGTCATTGTAAACTCATAACAATATTTGATTTTTTTTGCCTTTCAATCTGCAGTGCTTTATGTGGACTTTGGTCAATGGGACATTGCCAGCTACTTAACCACAAATGAAGCTTCTGAACGTATAATACGATATATTATAATGATGGGCGAAGAATCTGATGCTCATGTCAGGCAGCTACGAGCTGAGGGACGAAACATTAGTAAATTCAATGAACTTGTTAATGTTGGAGGATTTTCGCCATCAAAGCATGCCTGCATGCAATGTAAGCACCTACTCTCTATGTGTGAACGCTAATTTTCGTGAAACTGTTGTCTGAATATTTGTCGAATTTTACTTTGGAAAATTTTTAACTTTAAAAATGGTCTATCATTTGTTACCCACAGGTGCTTACTTTTTCCGTGATGTCAGCCAAATGTTATCACCGTACTCGTCCGCCAGAATAGAGAAGACGGACCTTGTAAACGTTCCATATCTTTTCAAGATGGTGTATTATTTCTTTAGTGACGACTCACGAAAAAAGATTCATCTCTATGGTCAAGATCAAGAGGAGTTGGAGAAAATGTTAGCGAGTTACATTGACAAAGAGCAATATCCAAAGGGAATCCTAGAGCAACCTGTTGAGAAGGACAACTCGGAAGGTTCCATGATATGGAATAAGGAATTATAAGTTCCGATTTGGAGTTGTTACTAATATTTTGATGCGATTTTTAACCAGTTGATAGTTTTATCAAAAGTTGTGTTTGTCAAGTAATATCAATGTGCTATTACATTTTTCAAAAAGTTCTTTTTCCTACGTAGCAGTTTTTTAAATCATGCTGTTTGTTCTTTTTTATTGTATTGTTAAAAGTTAATTTGTTTTTGTTGACTCTACTATACGAATTGTTTACTTTACCTTAGAAAATGCTTCGATAATAGTGTTTGACTTGCTAAAAATTAGACTTGAACGATTTAAAAATGCAATGTGTGTGCAATTTTTGATGATACTACATACATAATTTCGAGCTGTGGTTGTATCTCTGAATTGTTTTTTTACAACTGATTGCAATAAATTCACTCTCTAAATAAAAATAGCATTAGCAAAATGCAGCAGCAATATTACAATTTTTTTCTTAAATTTAAATAGTTAAATTAAATTTTATCATTCACCTGAAAACATACGTTAAGTTAAATTCGCGTTTTAAAGATTATGACATTTTGAAAGTAAAGTGTAATTTACAATAACTGCATGCAAGGATACCTTACATATTGAGTAAAAATTGTATTAAAAATTGTGTTTTGGCTATTTTTATTTACCGATAAAATACACACAAATAAATATCAGTACGTTATATTTGCTCATTCTCTTACACTGTTCATACTTGTATCAATATCAATCATGTACTTTTTTATTTTAAACAGAACAAAGCATTGGTAAAACGAAAAATAGAACATTATTAGAGCCATTGACGATCCATTTGACCACCCTGCTGTAACAAGAACGTTTTTGATTGGATTATATACATTTCAAGTCACCAAGAAAAAAATACAAAAAAGCATTTAATTTTTTGATATGCAGCCCATTTTAAAAGTCATTGGTAGTTTTAGAGGAGTACAATGGAACTTTAAAATTCAGCATATTTTTACAGGGTGTTTAATAAAATTAAAGTATACGGTTTTGAGTTTTGGGTGTAAGGCAAGCGTAGGTATTCAGTACTGGTCTTACAACCTTTTTCATTGCAGCGAATGAAATTTGGAGATTATGCATACTATGATGGAAGAAAGAATGCATTTAGTCCCACGTTTTTTTGACTGAGATTTAATATTTGGCATTTTGCTTCCTAACAACTAATTGGAAGCTATAAAATTTCTTTGAAGAGGTTGAAAAGTTGTATGATCCTTTAAATATGCATAACATGTAGGCCACTTGCTTGGAAGTTGGAAGCTGAAGGAGTTTGTAATTGCATTTCAACCGAACTTTTTGAAAAAAGCAAATGAAGACTTGTTTTCCGTTGTAATAAAAGGCTTTTAAGATAGATAGCTTATTTTTAGTTTAGGCATCGACACGATTGCATTTACTTCCTGTTGCTCGAAGAAGAAAATATTTTCACTGTTCGGGAAGTGGATTCTCAAAACTTTATAAACCAAATGTTCAAGAAATGAGTCAAAATCAAAATGAAATGATTTTATTTCTATAGGTTCGGTTGCGTTGAGGTTATGTAAAATTTTCCTTCAATAGAAATTATATGGAAAAAGTTCGAATTTTTATATTGAACTGCCATCTCGGCTCAGATATGAATCCTATCGAAAAATGTCTGCTCTAACCAGAATTAAACTGAAATGCCAAAGACAAGCAAATTGTTTTTTCTTCTGCCTTTAAATTATTTTTTAAGCTTAAATTAAAACTTTATATTTGAATTAACATAGATTTATGAAATTTTATAAACAACGATGAATATATAATGTGCAGAATCAAACATAACTGTAACTCTATGAATATATAGTATAAATAGTGTGTTTTTTGTAAAACATTTATTGCATTGATTGTTACATTTCCTTGTTTCATAATTTTCTCCCATTGTACACATTTAGGTTTACCAAGATTAAAAACGGAAAACTTTTATAGCTATTCGATGTACATCATTTTTATTTATTTGTAATCTTACAAACGTCAGCGCTGCAACATTTACATCCTGTAAAGAGTAAGCTAAAAATACAGCATGTATACACACACACGGAAGAAGCATACTAGATTCAGAAATGGGCTGCCTGAACAGTGTGACAGAAAGCTGGCTGGTTTTTCGTAACTGCCTTGCTTACTAAAAGTCCATTGTTACTTGTCATAAAATCTGCAGGCCTGGTTGATTGATCGGAGTACATACCACTGAAAAAATAGCAATGAAAAAGCGTTTCTATTTTTACTTTTACTCAACATTGAACCCTTTTATTATCAGCAAAAGTCCCTTAAAACTAGGGTTTACGATACAGTTCATTCACTAAAATGGAAACTACTGAGCAAGTAAAATAAAACAAACCATTTATTCCTCTACCGGCACTAGCTTCCTTTTGAGCTCCCTTTTTTTCCATTCCATACCAAATATTAAATGCATGAGAAAAGAGCATCAAAGATAGCAATTTACGTTAATTTACTGAGGCAGTCGAATATGTGCTACTGTTAGAATGGTCAAACACTTTCAGTTGTCAAAATGTTTTGGTATAAACTAGAAATAAAGCACTAGGTTTCTTAGGATTTCATTACATTTAAGATTTGGTAATTGAAGTGTAAACAGCCATCTTTTTGAAGAAAATATTATGTTCAGCGTTACTGTAATTTTTCTCGGGACCCTTTATGTGGTCGGGACGACCAATGCTGCATCCGTGGACTTGGACTACCTCATTCCACCTCATAGGGATTCTGTGTCAAGTCTAAGAGACGTTTTAAAAAATGAGTTGACTCAGGATTACATGATGGAGGATTATTGGCTAACAAACTGGCTTCAGATTAACGATTTCGAAGTTGACAATACAAACCAGAAAATTAATCAGGTAAAGTATTTTCACTAAATTTGCTTAAATATTTGTGCACACACACAATCTTGCTGATATTTTTCATTTTAAGGCTAAAAATTTCAACGTTTTGTGCAATATGACAATAAATGGGTCAGATAAGATTTTTTCTAATATATTTATTTTCTGTGACTAGTATTTGCAGTTTCGCAACCAGCAGAACGTAAACAAAATTTTGGATGAGGACTGGTCGGAAATGCGTGTCAGATTTCCGTACTCCCGTGACACTATTGACAAAAGTGGTAAACCAGGTAAGATTTCAAATTGATGCTGGCACTAATGCGTTCGTTTCAATATTTATCAACTTACTGAAAATAATTATCGCACAAACTAATCAATATTTAGTGAAATATGTGGATTTCAGTCAGTGGGACATTGCCAGCTACTTAACCACAAATGAAGCATCTGAACGGTTACTGCGCTATATCATAATGATTGATGAAGAATCTGAGGCTCATGTCAGGCAGTTACGCGCTGACGGTCGAAACATTAGTCAATACACTGAAATTTATAATGTTGGAGGATTTTCCCCATCAAAGCATACCTGCATGCAGTGTAAGAACCTATGTACTTATTTATTTTTGTCAAACTAAAATTCATTAACCATTATTTATTATCATCCTGAAAATTTGCTTTGCGGTGCATATTTGACGATGTATGAATTTGGCAAAATTTCAACCTATTTGCTCTCTGTAGGTGCTTACGTTTACCATGATATCAGCCAAATATTAGCACCTCATTCACCCCCCAGGATAGAGAAGACGGTCTTTGTAAATGTCCCATATCTTTTCAAGATGGTATATTATTTCTTTGGTGACGAGTCCCGAAAAACTATTCATCTCTACGGTCAGGATCAAGAAGAGTTGGAAAAAATGCTAGCGAGTTACATTGACAGAGAGCAATTTCCAAAGGGAATCCTGGAGCAACCTGTTGAGAAGGACAACTCGGAAGGTTCCATGATATGGAATAAGGAGCTATAAACATCAATTTAGTTTGGGACCTTGTCTCAATTCGATAGTTCCATCAAATAATATACTTTGTCAATTAATATGCATGTCAATTATTTTTTCAAAAAAATTTTATTAACCCCTTCTGTTAATAATTAAAGTCATGCCAATTTTTCTTACTAATTAACTTTTAAATGGTAATTGTTTTTAACATCAAAGTACAAGTACATGTTGGAATGTTTGTAAGCAACAGATAAATAATTCTACTCAATTTTACTGGCGCGTTTTACTATTTTTTGCATTTGTAGTTAGCTCCTTGAAAAACTATTTTGCAACATTTGTCTGAAAACTGCTTAAATTATTTTTATCGTCTTTACTTATCTTGGAAGGAATGCAGCAGTGTGAAGATGTGAATCTTTTTTAAATCACTCTCAAGTTTTGAATTGAATTGACGCTTTCTTAAATGAAATAAGGTATATGACATTCTGTTCTAGTATAATTCATTTTTATTTGTCATTTACTCATTTTTACATCATTACCAGTTGCCAGTTACAGAGATAATTATATTAGTTAGAGAATCATGGTTACACATAATATTTAGCAAAATGTATTAATTAAATCTATCATTCGTATCATATCATAAACTATCATTAGTGTAGTTAATAACTTTATTTCACCTTATTTAGTTAAACACTTTATTTCGGGCAATTAAAGTTCCAATGATACTATCTTTTTTAATCTTTAAGCAAAGTAAACAGCGTTCATTACTATTAAGAGACTAAGAATTAATAATAAACTTTGTGGATTAACTACACTACCCAATCCATTACTCAGTAACACTTTTCTCCACCTCTCGCTTCATTTTCATACAGTCCATTCGGGAAATGGACCAACTCTCAAATGTATCCCAAGGCTTGAATTTATAAGAAGGAAACCTTTCAAATCCTTTCTTGTATTGTGGAAGCTCTTGAAAGACAACTCTTTTTAGTTCAGGAAAAAGCTCCCAAACATTAGACATGTGCAGATTGTCCAAGACACTGAAAAACTTTATAGTAGCATTCCTTTCAGCGATAACGCCGTATTGGCTTCTCATTTCCTTTCTTGTATTTGAGTGGTCCTTGACGTGCAGTGCACTGCAACGTGGCTTTGACCCAAGGGAAAATCAAATCGAGAGAAATGTAATGTTTTAAAATTAATGTCAGCTTAGTGATTTTCAACTGACAAACCGAAGTAATTTCCTCTTTTTCACTGTTTTTATATGCAATGGAATGTTTCAACACTAGTGTCAAATCTGTCAAGGTATCTGCCCACCGCATTTCGATCAGACGGAACATATTTGTCAAATCAAATGACCCTTGGGAGGAACTGATATCCAAATAAAGTTTGCTCACAGGCCAGTCCATTCCTGGGGCAAGTAGCAGTCGGAAATCACAACGATCATCATGAACGTTGCACGAAAGTTGTTGCAAATTTGGTAGGGCTTGCTGATTCAGCCCATACCCGTGACCCATTTGCCGTCTTATCTGAAGCATTGAAATGTGCTCATTGCTACGCACCAGCTCATTGAAAATCGGGATGGGCAGATTGGTCAAGTTCAGAAACTGCAATTTCGTCAAAGTTCCCAATGGATTTGAAGTCACGTATGAAGATAGTTGAGAATGTTCTTTGCGCTTGGCTTTTATCTTCTCACGTTTTTCGGGGTACATAATTGATTGCGCTACCCGAAGTTCTTCTGGTTTATCACTTTTGTACTGTGGAAAGAAAAAAAACTCGTCGTTTTTACTGTAATGGTAGATTATCTGAAGCGTCTTCAGGTTAGGCATCAGTCCCAGTAGAGCTCGAATGTTTTGATAACATTTAAATCCTGGAGACCTGTCTGTAACTTCCATGGTACAATGCCAAATGCCTCTCCCATACTCTAATAGCATTATTAGAAGATCTAAATTAAAAAGCTCTTCTGTAGTATCACTGAATGCAAGGCGCAATGCCCTTCCTAGAAACGGAACTCGCTCATCGTCCGCCAAGCTTGGATGTGTGAAATTGAAGTAAGCCATAAACCCGTTTATTTTTGCACTACGCCAGTCATCAAAATAGTCTTCTGCCAAGTGAGCGGTACATTTTATGACGTCGTTGGGATCCTCCGAGAGTTTCATTGTTTCGGGAAGATTCTGGTAAAAGTCGTCAACCGCAGTGCACCATGAGCGACATACCAAACGAAGTTTTAAAATACCAGTGTACCACTGACCCGTGTTAATGCCATTACATGCATCGCAGTACATTCGGGGAATATTAGAGAGAGCTTCACGCTGGAGTCCAAGACGGGGATCCAAAGTTCCTTCGTGGTGTTGGTGGTCTTTGCGATGAATGTGATTGTACTGAGTAGTAGCAAGAACCTTCCAAACTTTTGGAAACAGAAAAATTACACGGTTCGGTTGAAGGAGAGTTCGGAGCACAAAACTGGCGTAGGAAATATTTTCAAGACATTCTGGATCAGTAACCTTTTCCAGTACTAGTGACCAGACCTAAGCAAGAAAACCATCATTTCATGTATTAAAATCGAGAACATAATATAATTTTACTGATTCTTTTACAGAATTAAGTTATACTTCTTCTGGCAAAATGGTCAGCAGTTTTGTCTCCTCATCATCTCTCTCATCATCACCAGGGCTTTCTTTACTGAGCGGCAAAAGGCTCTTTACTTCCTCCGATCTTGGGAGCCTGTGACATTTTCTTTGTCCTGGCACTGGAACAAACAAGTTCTCCGATTTCGTTGTACGTTTAGTACATTGGCTTACCTAATAAGTTGACAAATGAAAATGTAGTTGAAAATTTGAAAGTAAGTGAAAGTAGCTGAACTGCAAAGCTCTACTCTACACACTGGGGCTAAATGGGAAGACAACCACAGCCCTAAAGCTTTGCAACTTTGAACAGTTATATGTTATGGAGACTGAAATATTTATGTAGTTATAAGAATCCTTCCTCCAATCCTCCAAAGAAATTTGTGTAGAGTTTAGTGGCGTGAATTCTGTTGGTGTAGGTTGTGAGACGAGAGTATGGGAGCTGGGAAAGTGGGAAAGCAAAACAAATGTTGGAAACGGGAATGAGGAGTGTAGGAGTTGAGGAAGGTTCGTTATTGAGTTTGAGTAGATTTTTAATTATTACGCGAAGGAGTAATGTTTTTTGAAAAAAGGACAATGCATTAATAACCACGGTGTAATGAAATTGAATTTACCTGAACTTTGCTTATGTTTATCCCCCACATGCGGTGAGCAGCTAGCAACTGTAAAATTTTCGTTGGTTCTGCAGTTGTAGATCTATACGAAATCAGTATTTAATGGGGAAAATAATTTTCTCTGAAAAATCCTTAAAATGGTCCTATTATTTTATCAGTACAACCAAAGCCTACATCTCTACTGCCAATTTCAACTGTTATGTTAATGAAGATCGCAAAGAAATCCTGCATTTTTTATTTAATGTGTTAAGATAAAAACAAAATTGTACATTTTCCCTATGTACTTTTGTACCAGTAGTCATTGCTACTTTCTTAACATGATAAAATATTGTCTTGTCGGGTAAAATATAATAATCTATCAAAAATATCATTTTTTTGGAAACGATGAATTAATAACATCTATAAACCACTAT